>JAZDUA010000814.1:0-287500 GCA_038098605.1 Gryllus longicercus | reverse complement strand
CACACACCCCTACACACACACACACACTCACGTTCACACCCCTACACACCTTTCAGGATATGAACATTCCATTTCAATTCCTTGACCCTACCCTTCTCAAGTTATATAACCAACATGTCTCTATTTCTAGATTTTATTTTCAACACTGCTTTATAAAAACTCAATCAAGCAAGTTACTTTTATGCAAGTTAAGTGCTAGGGCTCAGAAATAAATATGTCAGATTATTAATGTCTGAATGTGATCCATAATTATACAAGGAACACAAAATAATGACTTAGATAAAATGTAAGGCACGAGTAGTTGGCTCAATGAAAATAAGTGTGAGTAATGGTGGGTTAATTTATGACCTACTGTAGTAAAGATGAAAAATTGGTCAGCTAATTTTATAAAATGGAAAAAAATGTTATTAATATTTATATTTTCTGTTCTTCAAGTTACAGTAAGTTTGCTGTATAGAAATCATTGATATAAGTGTGCAGAGAAATAATGGCATCTTGGAAAAGTTTTTTTAATGTTCTCTAACATATAGGGTGATTCAAAGGACACTGATAGAATAGTAATGATTAAAACAATTTTATGAGAAACAATAAATATGATGAAATGCAACTTGTATTGGCTAGTGATTAATAACATTCTTGCAAGCTGTGTTGAAGAAAAGGAAATTATAACTTAGAAGTGTATTTGTAACAGCATTTACTCATGAAGTCCTCAGTTTTCATCAGAATTTGGAAAGTGGAAATATGTTGCAAGTTTCTTCAACCATGTATTATCTCTGTTTTATGAATATCCAATAGTAAAGAAACAACCCAAAATAAATCTTACATCCTGTATCACATCCGATTCATAGAGATAGATAAATGAATAGATGATACACATGTCATGAAAACTTGCAGCTTGATCATAGAAGTAATCAAAACACTAGAATATTAGGTATATGTAAATGATGAATTTAATTCCTGTGTGATTGTGGTAAACGATGTTATAATCCATTAAGAATTGAATTTTAAATGGTTGAAATTTGATTTGATTTGAAAATTTCAACTTATTTAACTTTGATGTGTAGATTTTGTATTAATGTATCTTCTTTTAAAGCTCTATAAGCTAAAAAACGCTAATCAATGCCATTCCAGTGCCTGGTGTACACCAATGGGGCGGAGGCGATGGTAAACCCTAGAATAAATGGCAATTTAATTAAACAAATGTTTTTACAATGTAACACCGTGTATTTTGCAATATATCTCAATAGTTTCTCATAAGTTTCAAGATTTTTGTCAGTTTTTGAGGTATTGCAAGTTCATTAAATATTTCGAACATTTTCTGAGGTCGTTTTCGCGAAGTCACTGATGGTCACATCCTTTTTGAGGAACTAGTTCAACATTCACTACAAGTTATTAGTTGCTCCGAATTCATAGCTGTGTGCTACACCGACCTAAAGGGAAAGGGAGGGTAAGATGGCGAAGCAGGTAAAATTTCGTATGCGCTATTTTTTTTAACAGACTAATAGGTGTTACTGGCACATGTTTTCTTGAGCCCTGGACAATACCCTACTCCTTAACTATCATTAGTTGAATTCAGAGTGAGCATAGCAACGAGCATTATTGACAAAATCCGGTAACCAGAAATGTTTGCTCCCCTGTAGTAGAAACAATTTTGCATACAAAAGAGCAACTGATTTGATAGAATAGACCGATCGTCGAAATATATATAATTTACCTCCCCCCATACACACTTAGCAAATTGAGGGCTCAAGAAAACGTGCGGGGATAATAGCAGGTCCTGTCTTGAGGGTTCTCTGACAGTCGTCATACTCCTCTCTTGGAAGAAGCTAGTCCAGTTTACCTCCTGAGCTGTGACAGACGCAAACGCGATTTGGATGGTGAAGTTTGTAATTTTTTATTTTGGTATATCCGGAGTTTATGGTGTCGTTCACTGAACCGGTTCACTAGAGGGGAATCGACTCACTGAACTGAATCCTTGTTTATTGTTCGCATGTTGTAATGGTCACTATGTTATCGCAAGAATTTTAATTTCTATTTAACACTCGCATGCTACTTAAACTATCATTACTACTCAAAGCCAAAATTTAATTACCAAAAAAAAGCATCTAATCTACTTAACACTTTTTTATATGCTCTAGAATTCGCAGTATATTTCACTAACACTTTCTATTTAAACATTTTTATTATTGGGGGGCTATCGCCCCCCAAACCCCCCATTTTAATAATATAAATCAACCCGATCATTTTTTCAAACAAACACTATATTAAATATAGCGGTATTTTATTAGGCAAAAGAAAAAAAATCAACTCACGTAATCGCTGAAGTAGATAAGTAGATAAGTTGCTTTGTTTGGTAATAAAATATTGGCTTTGAGTAGTAATGATAGTTTAAGTAGCATGTGAGTGTTAAATAGAAATTATAATTCTTGCGATAACATGGTGACCATTACAACATGCGAACATTCTAGAGTGTATAAAAAAGTGTTAAGTAGATAAGATGCTTTTTGTGGTAATTAAATTTTGGCTTTGAGCAGTAATGGTAGTTTAAGTAGCATGTGAGTGTTAAATAGAAATTATAATTCTTGCGATAACATAGTGACCATTACAACACGTGATCAATAAACAAAGATTCGGTTCAGTGAGTCGATTCCCCTCTAGTGAACCGGTTCAGTGAACGACACCGTATTCTCCGGATTAACAGTTTAAGTAGCATGTGAATGTTAATTAGAAATTGTAATTCTTGCGATAACATAGTGACCATTACAACATGTGAACAATAAACAAGGATTCGGTTCAGTGAGTCGATTCCTCTCTAGTGAACCGGTTCAGTGAACGACACCAGACACTCCGGATATACCCCTTTCTCTCAATAAACTTCATTTCTTTCTGGCATACATTACATACACGTCGAGACGCAAGCAAACCCACTTTCTGACACAACTGAATCACATTTAAACTTCCCTTTCAGCGCAAATCATAAATAAATTCTGAATTCATACCTTCCATCTCGGTAGACACACAAAAGAATTAAAAAGGAACTTGAAATGGCAATGAAACACGCAAATCCATGGCACAAAATTCTTCACTATTTGAATATTCATCAAATTATGAAGTAAATAATTTGTAGTCATAGTAACAACTAAATGTGTTGTTAGGAGGCTGTTTTATTAGTAAATCAAATTATTTCAACCAGCTAGATAAAGTCTTAATTTTGTGATTTAAAAGAGTGTTGTGAAGTGAAATTTTAGAAGTGAATTGAAATTTAAAATGTATCGTCATGAAGAAAAAATGTTTCGTAATTGGAAAAATGTATAACTTAATTTGGAAAAGTGACATAGTTAAATTGTGATCAACCAAATTGTGTATATATTTATGCTTTGAATCAATGCCATCAAGATTTTTCTCCAGTGATAGAAGTGAACCGTGAAACTATAACCTTGTGAATCACGAGATTAGTTAACCGAATCAGTGAACCAAAGGAACCGTTGACACCATAAACTCCGGATCAACCAGCGTAAGAAATTACTCTTTGACGGTAAGTTATTTTAGCTCCCCTCCGGCAAAATACATCTTAAGACGTAAAAAATCATGTAATATGCGCGTTGTTTATAATGAAGACTGATATTGTTAGACCAGTTTCAAACTAAAATGGCGAGGTTGGTTACAGCTGTGCGAGTAAGGTGATGTGGAGTTCGAAACGTAATCTTATTCGACATACTTTAATGGTTTTTTATATAAAGGTTTTATAATGAATTTGAGTTGTAATTATCTTCTTTCATGTGTTCTCTTGGAATGTATTTAGGTGTTTATTGGGTGTTCATCAGGTGCCCACCAATATCCTACGAACGTCCGTCAGAAAAAGTGACATGGGAAAGTGGGATAAGAAGGCAATTTGTGCAGATGTTTTAGAAGTGTGAGTAACAAGTAAAGTGTCAGCTCTTCGTGAACTGTATTTCTTATTAACTGACGAGGCAACACCGGGTGGGACTCCTTGTGTTGTCACTCGCGATGACGTGGATGATGTAGAATGTTTACTGACAAGCCTAGGGCAGCAGGGGAAGACAGAATTTTGGTACCAACAGTGGCAAGTGAGGGGAATGTTGAATGTTCAAGTTGGGATCATGAAGCCAAATGCAGACCCTGGAGACGATGTTTCTATGCGAATTCTGTATCTGTTTCTGGTTGTTTCAAGTGTTGGGGGTTAGCCTACCCTTAGGACTTCAGCCACATGGCTAAACTACCGTGTTTTGAAATTTAGTATGTAATTTTCTTTCTCAGCCTCTTTTAAGTAAGTATTGTATATACCATGGTTAATATGATATCTCCATTCGTCATCTTCCTCCTTTGTGAGATGTCTTTTTTATAAAATATTTTTCAATCATTAATAGCGGGACAACATTTTTTCTGTAATTAAGGTAAGTGTTGGAAAACGTTTTCATGTAAATGTCAGTTTTGTAAACTTCTCAGCAGCTCCAGTCGTCATCTCACCCTTCCTTTCCGTACTAAAATAAGATTGCGACGTTTAGGGGCAAGAGAACGCTGGAGTTTCCACGAAGCGATTATACTTGGCGATGGGATCCAATTGTTTTGTAAGTATGCGATAAGCTTAGAAAGATGAAATCAACAATAAACTAAAGTCATGAATGTTTCTAATAATAGGAGTCCTAAACAATGTAACAATAACTCTACATTAACAGAGTTCAAATTCACAGGGGCGTCCTGCATAGTCGAGGTATATAAGGCTGAAAAGCCGTGATTGCCTTGTGACCGAAGTATCGCGGATTCGAATCCCGCCCGGGGCAAGGATGTTAGTGTGTGTCTGTGTACCAAGTACGACGTATAGTGGTCGCTATATGACCCTAGTAAATGAAAAGCGACCTTAAATAAGCGTTTAAAAAGAGATGTAAGGAAAAAAATCTATGCTCCGTCGTTGGCCCTCTTCCATTGGTATGAGCTTTCAACAGGATAAGTAAGTCTTGTCGATGTATGTAAATTCAAATTGTCGTGCATTTTCTGAAGGGGTGGAGAAATGGGGAATTGGAATGAGAGAATTGTCCGGGTCTCGAGTGGTTTATTGTAGACACAGTCTATACAGTAGGCAGCCGTGCGGGCGCCGTGAACGAGCGGACTCCCAGGGCGTTGCTGGGGTCGCTTGCGCTTAATTTACTCGCTTCGCTTCGCTGCACTGTCTTCCTTCGCCACACCGCGTCTCGTTTCACCCTGCTTTGCTCTTCCCCGAAGGAAATGTTTCGTGCCTGTGCACGTGCGGAAAAAACAAACAAATAAACCTTAAACGAAAATGAATCTACTGCAGCAATATTCAAAGTTTTGTAAGAAAGAAAGAAGGAAATGAAATGTATTTCAAAAGTACACCGTAATTGCGATTTCTAATCATCATTCGTGTTTAGCGGTGCTTTAAAATTGTAATGTGCCGCATTTCACGTCTAGTTTTTACTGGTTCTGTCATTAAGTCAGATATTGACATATTTTCTATCTGGTTATTTAATGTGGATTGGGAGAATTCGCAAGAGGTTTTTCTGCCTGCGTTTTGAATGACACAATTCAAAATTTTGAGGTGCTGCTGGTAATTACTTTTATCTGATCTATAAATTTAATCAAGTATGAATAAGTTCCGGTTTGATTTTAATTTAATGGAAGTACCAGTAGATTTTGACGTGAAAGTGCTTTCAGGGTAGAAATAAATAAGTCCAACAAGAAATTAAAACGGGGCTTTCTTCAAGTTGGAGTTCTCAAATACAGTCCAACGCAAAATAAAACGGTTAAAGGTTACTACTAACATCTAATTGATTGTTCTCTTTAGAATGAAGATAAGATAAAATAGGAAACACTTCATAAATTTAGCGTATTGAGATTCATATAGCGTGTCTCGAATTAGAAGTTTACATTGCGACTAACGCGCCATTTAAATAAAGATGTAGCTTTTGTTTTTTCATTACGAAAAGAAGTGGCAAGGTATTTTTTTTCTCTGTTGCAAACATTTAACGCCAGCCATTACGGCCATCAAAAAAACGGCCGTGGGGTCAATTGCTGAATTTATAACGCGATTTTAGGTTTGTAATTTAGAATTTCACACCAAATACGTAATCGGGAACTAACTCCAGAAAATATTGGTTTGTGCTATTCAAATGTTTGTTACTTTTGACAGAAGATGATTTTGCAATGCTAAACGTACGTTGGTATCTACATTTAAGCTGGTTAATGAATATTTCAAGTGAACTGTTAGAACAACGATAACAATTGATTTTGATCTCTAATGCCCAATCTACAAAATAATATAGCAAATTTGTGTACGATTTAGCGCCGAGACAGTTCAGCTCTTTAATGTGTTTTGGAGCATGTATTGGAATTAAAATAAAGAACCCAACAATTATTGCAGTAAATTTTGGAACGTGAGAACTGTTTTACAAAGTAATATAATCATGTTCATTTATTGGAAATTATTTTAGCTCTCCCGAACGTTTCTGGTAATGTCCTTGACGTCAGCAACGATTCGATATGTGTCAGTGTGTGTCTGTCTCATCTTTAGGATATGTTTTTAGGTAATATATTCCGTCAACGCGTAGAAACGTCCTAGGAGCTCAGAGCTTGGTAACCGTACAGCGGAGCGGAGTAGAGCGAGACGAGACGCAGTGGAGCGTGGCAGGGTACGTTGGTTGTCGGGTCGGCGGCCGAAGAAGCGAAGACGGCAGATGGAGGAGCGGCACCCAGGAGTCGGTGCCGGGGCAAAGCTTTGGCGACTCGCCCGCCGAAGATCCAGGCTCAGTCAGACACTAGCACTCACACGGGCTTTGCGGTACTCGGCGCGCGCACTCGCGGGGTCCGCTGCGGCCCCGCCCGCTCGCCCGCCCGCCCGTTGCAGCAGGCAGGCGCGCGCGCGGCCCGCGGCGGCCACCGCCGGCGCTAAACGTCCCAATGCGCTTGATTGCCGATGGCTGCCCTCGTCTTCTTGACGTCGCGCGTCTCCGTCCAGCGAGTGCACTGCGTCCGCCCGTCGTCGTCCGATGGAGCGCGCGTCCCGGCACGGCCGAGAAGGCAGAGAAAGTCGAACGGTTTGTCTAAAGAATATCACAGACTCCAGGAGCTCTACAGCTCGCTACAAAGGGAGCGAAGGCATCGCGCCAGACAGATTGTCGAAATCGGACAAGAGGAGGAGAAACGAGGGGGTTGGCGCGGCGGGGCGGGGCGGGGCGGGGCGGACGGGGCGGGGCGCGGCCGCCGGGGAAGGCACGGCCGCTCTCGCCGTCGCCCTCCGGGACAGGAGCTCTCCCGTTCACTCTCTCTTTTTGCGGCCGAGAGCGCTTCTTGCTCTCTTTGCCGTCTTATTGCTGCAGCGACTGAGGCGAGACAGCGACGTAAATAAAGTTGTGCCGGCTTACGGGGCAACTCTGCTCTCGCCGACTGATTCTTCGCAACTACTGCGGAGGTCTTCGTGGAAGTTTCACAAAAGTTGATCGAGCTACCGTCCTCTAGTTCTAGTTTTCTTATTGAGGTCACAGTTTTCTAGTTTTCAATTACAGTGTTTTTGGAGACGACTAAAAGAGATTAATTAAAATGGACCGACGAGGTGATAAATTTAAATGCATCATTTCTGGTGCCATAGAGTCAAATGGTATACATTCAATTGTTTATTACGCCTAAACTAGTAGCTCGAAAATGTTACAAATTTTAAGACGCAGTATTTACGTCTCTGTCTCATTTTCTAAATAAATAATAGAGATGGGATTCTATCGAGGGTGTCGCCCCGCAAACACTTGTTTTTTAAACGACAAGGCAATAATAAGGGAACGATAACTCTCACTATATGCCATACAGACGTGATTCTACATGAGTTGAGAAATAAATTCGTCACAGTGTGCATTGCACGTCATCTTAGTCACAGAGATGAGACTCGAACTTCTCAAACGATGCGTTAAAATGACCGAGATTCTTTTTTCTTCGAAGAATCCCAGATCAATTAGGAGACTGCGTAATCACGTATTCCTTCCTTAAGAAATGCTTCTCTGAATAATACAGCCTCGCTCGCGCGATTTAGGGGGGGCAGAAGCGCTCGGTTGGGACAAGATTTGACACACACAACAGTATAGGCTTATTATGACTTACAGTCATACATGCGTACATTATAAAACACCATACGTAAAGTCACCTTAGAATGCAACACATAAATTGTCTTGTTAAAGGCTTCACACTGTGCATCCTTGCTGCTGGACTAAACAAAACGCGAGCTGAAAACGCGTTTCGAGTTAAAGCGCGCAAGAACTGTTTGCAGTGTTTGTCTAACAGGCTGTGAGTGTGGCAGCAATCACAGGAAACAATGATCCGAGCGCTTCGCGAACCAACACTGTGTCGACGGGTGCGCGTGGGAGGGTGGGGGTGGGGGCGCCCGGAGGGCCCCGCCGCGGTGCCCGCCGCCCAGGGGGGGGGAGACGGGGCGGGGGAGGGAGGGGAGCGAGGGCGGGCGGCGGCAGTTTAGGCCCGGCGGCGCTGCCGCCCAGAGCTGCCGTCCGCCCTCCGCGCTGCGAAACACTCGCTGCTGCTGCTGCTCGCGCCAACATCGCGCGCTCTAACAGGGACCTGCCGCTACCGGGGGCCACCCGAGGCGCCGGCGTCGACGGCGGCGTCGGCGTCGGCTGTCGGGGGCGTCGGCGGCGCTCAGCTGGGCGGCGGCGGGGGCGGCTGCGGCGGCGCGGGCGACGCCGCGCCCGACCGCGTCACGTCCGTCAGGTCGCTGCTACTGCTGCTGCTGGCGGTGGGCGTGGCGGAGGGGCGGCGCGGCGGGAGCGGCGGCAGGGCGGCCAGCGACGGCGGCGGCGACGGCGACGGCGGCGTGGCGGCCGTGGCGTCGCCGTACGGCGGCGGCACCAGCGTCACGGCCGCGCTCACGCACTCGGGCGACACGTCGTCGGGGGCGGCGGCCGCGGCGGGCGGCGGGGGCGACGCCAGGCCGCCGCCGCCGCCCGGCCCGCCCCCGCCCGGGCCGGCCAGCGCCGCCAGGTGCAGGCGCTGCGTGCTGCCCAGGTCGCGGCGGCTGAGCGCCGGCGCCAGCAACAGGCCCGCGCCGCCGCCGCCGCCGCCGCCCACGCCGGCCGACGGGCTCACCACGGCGGTGTAGGCGGGCGGCGCGGCCGGCGGCGCGGCGGATGGCACGGTGGCTGCGGCGGCGGCGGCGGCCGGTGCCGAGGGGGCGACGACGGAGGAGGAGGAGACGGCCGCCACGCTCGAGCACGACCCTACGCGCACAGACACCACTTGCAGTTACTATAAACAATGTAACAATAATAAAAATTATAAAATAACTTCTTAGAACTAGCGAAGTTAATTTTAGAGAAATATTTTCTGAAGAAAGAAAAAGTTTTCATAATCTGTTGCACACTTTATTTCACCGTTAATAAAAATGACTATATACTAAATCTACTTAGTATTTATGCCAAGTATTTAGTATTACGTACACGAAACATCTTCTTGACCAAAGTATATTTGAGACGCTGAAAGTGGTATTACGTTTGTCATGTTTAGATAGTTATTTTTTTGTTAGTTTCGTTTTCTTAATGGTAGTGGTTAAACGATTTCCGTAATATAGCACTGTGATATCGACATAACGTAACTTAACGGAAATGAAAAGTCTCTCTGCTGGCTGCTGAAGGCTGGCGTCCGGCGATTTAGTCTACCGTTAAGAACAATCGAAAGAAATATGTTTCTTCAAAAGGTGATGTAGTCAAATAAACGGTATTTATTATTTTTATGAATTATCTTATAAGAAGATTGTATTACGGAAAGTATGAACGACACACGGCCGATATCACAAATTACGGATTTGGTTGTAAACGTCTGCTATCCTCTCGGTTTACAAACTTCAACCGCGCCCGTTATTTGAATTATTTAAACAAATACAGCATTTACAGCAAATACGGCACTCCAAAAAGTTAGATTCTATTCACTCATGTGATGTATGTACAGTAATCGGTCGAATGAAACTTATGCTACTGGAGAATATATTGCAAATGTGAAATTTTTTGTAGCTTTTTTTTGGAAGAGAAGAGAAATAATAAGGGCTCAGATTCGGATGATATGTCATCTTTTGATTGGTGCATTCTAGACGGAGCTAAATCAATGTTCATCACGACGTGTAGGCGATAGAAATATATAGTTATTTGGTCATTTTTTGCCATTTCCAATTGTTAGGACATTTCATGTCATTTTTACGCATTTTATTTCCTTTTCGTGTTTTTGTTAGTGAATGCTCCATGAATGACTCAATAAAACAAAGTTTTTATTGTATAATCATTTCATGACGAAATTTACTACTGCAATGGACAAAATGACACGGATCTTCGGTAACGTCCTGGACCATTCAAAATCGATGGTTGGAAGATCGGAGCTAAGGATTACATTCTCTCCTAAAACGAAGACTTTAGGTTAAACATAATTTTAAATAAATAAATTGTATATAAAACTGTAAGACTGAATGGATAAGTAAACATTTGCATTAACATTTTTGAGCATTTAAAGAAAATAAGGTGATTTTCCCCTTATTTTTAATTTTTGGAGGTAATTTACCTCTTATTTTTAAAGAAATTTTCGGTCATCAGAATCCAAGCCGTGGTAATGACAAATACGCAGGCATTAGTCGCCCTCCGCTACCAAGCATATTAAAGATTGGGATAAATCTTAATTGGTCGCCCTGCTGGACAGTCCTACTCGAGATGCACACGTTTAACATAAATTACTCAACCACTATAAAAATTTGGAAGAGTCAAGAATTCTCCAGATTGAGGCTTGCCGTACAGCACACAAATGCCGATGAAAATAAATCGAAATGTATATCCGGAAATCTTGCTTCATATAATCAAGAGTTAGTTTGGCCCTTCCTTTGACCTGCAGTGACAAATTCAGCTTTGTATCTTTTGTTTTGTCATTTAAGGTCGCATCAACATCTAGGTCATTAGCGACCACTATTGGTTTAAATGTTATGGGTGACTGTCGACAAATGCAACCATGCCGGAGGCGGGAATCGAACTCGCGATCCTTCGGCCCGAGTTCGCTACGGCAGTACTGCCTTATCTACCTCAGCCACCGGATCGGCCCTTGTATCTTTGTCGTGTGACAATTGCTTTTATTAGGCAACCCGCTATACGTTTATGTGTTAAACAATGTCGGGTTGCAGCGACCCCTGCGATTGTCATGCTCAATAATATTATACATATACATTGTATATGCTGGGGTACTGAAAAGATAGGGGAGAAATGAAGAGGAAAAGAAAAATGAGGACAAGACTGAGAAGAAGAAAAAGATGATAAAGGTGGAGTAGACGAAGAAGACGAAGAAGAAGAGGAGGAGGAGGGAGGAGAGGGAGAAGATCAAGGGGAAAGTGAAGAATAAGCAGACGGTGAAGAAAGAAGAGAAACGAGGAATCGGAAAAGATATGGACGAGGATAAAGGCCGGAAGAAGAAAATAGGAAAGAAGAACGAGAAGAAAGTCTTTGACTCGGAGGAGGAAGGCGAGGAAGCGGTGAACGTGTCACGTTACCTAGGTCATGGGGTGGCGAGGCGCGCTCGTCGGGCGCGGAGAAGGTGAAGTCGGCGGGCAGCGACAGCACCTTGCTGAGGCGCGGGGGCGCGGGCGCGGGGACGGGCGGGGCGGCGGCGGCGAGCAGCGGGCCGGGGCTGACGAGGGCGTCTTCCTCGGGGATGACGGCGCCGGCGCGCGCCAGGGCCAGGGCCAGCGCCTGCTGCAGCGCCAGCGCGCCCGGCGCGCCCGCGCCGCCGCTCCCCGAGGCCGCGCCGCCCGCGCCGGCCCCTCCCGCGCCGGCCGCCACCGCACCCCCCGCGCCCATCACGCCCCCCGCGCACTCCTCCTCGGCCATCGCCACCGCCGCCTCCACCGCCGCCGCCTCCTCCTCCAGCGCCTCCTCCAGTTCCTGCTCGGCCGCCAGCTCCCGCTCCAGCTCCACCTCCATGTCCAGCTCGTCTTCCATCTGCGGCACGACAACCACGCTCTCAGCGTTACTCAGAAAAATACAGGCACATCAACAACAAACTAAAAAGAGAAAAGTGCGTGCGAGGAACTAAACAATCAAAAAACAAAACCTAAAATCTAAAAAACAAAACCTATTCAAAATAACAGGTATTCACGAACTCAAGTTCTATTACAAGGACCCATTTTCTAATGATATAATTTTTAACAATTCCAAAATCATATAAAACCGTGCTTTCTATTCAAAATAACGTATTTATTGAATTATATTGAATACAAGGTATTCATGAAACTCAAGTTCTATTACAAGTACAATTTTTTTTATGATTTTATTTTTAACAATTCCAAAATCATATAAAACCGTGCTTCCTATTCAAAATAACGTATCATACAAGGTATTCATGAACTCAAGTTCTATTACAAGTACCTATTTTTTAATGATTTAATTTTTAATAATTCCAATAGGCAACAAATGTAAACAATACTTCATATTTTTAAAGACGTAAGTAACCAGAGCTTTCGCAAAATACACGTGTGAGAGCAAATAAAAATGATGTGGAAATGGTTTTACGTGATATAAAATTCGGCATATGAAGTTTCACTAACGAAACGCAGGAATGATACTCCGGGGCACTCGACGTGACAAATGAGAGATACCTGGGAGGGTACGAGATGTGATATATTGTTATCTTAATAAAGTGATACGAAGTGACGAGCGAAGTCACACATTCACCTGAGTAAGGAAATGAACATAAAATAATATGATCCGAATGATCAGAGACACAAATGATACGAAACCAAATTCAGGAACTCACGGTTTTTCTAATTTCGCTGACACTAAGATGTTGCATACAAAGTTCGCGTGACAGCAATGTACGAGGACGAGTCATGTGACTCGAATATTAAATGAAGAAATTCACGAGTTGAATAGTTTCCCAAAGTTTGAAATGGATTCCCAAATGAAAGGAAACACTTGAAAACACCAAGTTCACACAAAGTGCAGTGAGTTGAAAAATACAGATAAGAAGCAAAGAAAAAGTAAATACACGTGTAAAACGTCACATTATATGAAATGACACTCGAAGCAAATCACGGAAATATCGCAGCGTTAAAGCTTTAGGACAAGGCAGTGATTAAAGCTTTTACACGAAAAGCGATAAGAGGAAATGTCACGCTATGTATCACGAGACGTAATGCATTATGTTTACGGAATTGCATATGAAGTGAAACACGAGCAAGAAGAGAGAGTGTCACACGAAGTGCAATGTGAAACACACAAACGACACGCGAGGTGGTTTCACGAATAAAAGACTGCAGGTGAAACGAGTGACCCGAAATGGTATATGAAGTCAAATCAAACACACGAAGAGTAGTGGAAAGTCACGTGTTACTACTCGTACTAAAATTCGCGTTTAGAGAAGTTACAAAGGAAGAAGTACACGAAGAAACAATAGTTGCACTTTTTCAATCGGTGGGAATCAATGCAACTAGTTTAAGATACTGTGATATTGATTTTGAATATTAGTTTCATTACAATACTCCAAAATAGTTCACAGTTTGTTAATTTTAGGGGGAGGTTGTCGGTGGATTTTACAAAATACGTTTGTTCTATTATCATTGACAAGATATGTGAAGTGAAGAGTAACACTTCCTCCCACATCAAATAGTTCGAGACCTACATTGTACACAGAAACGTTTGCTTGTGTATGTATGCGTGTACACAGGCGTATTGACAAATAGAAATAATTTAATCCATTCCGTTTGAATTTCAACCGTTAGGCGCATGGTAAGTGAAAAGCGTCAGTCATATACGTGGCCCATAACTGTTCTAGCCGGAAAAAAAAACCTGAGAAAATTGACCACTACGCGTTTGAGAAGATTAAAATTCTTACCTTTTTATGAATTCGACAGTCTCAATTAGAATATCGTTACTCAATTTATTGGAAGCGGATTTTTAAGGTATTATATCCATGCTAACTGGAATGTGTTTCTCTTTTCTTTGGCAGCAAAGAACATGTAGATTACACATTTTATTTTTTTCAATTTAGCACCATGCAGTTTATCTGAATCACGACAGCTGTCCACACTTTAAAAACCTCCAGCTCGAAAGGTTTCGGATTTAGAGATTGTGTTACAACTTGGCATCGATGATATCAAGACGCAATGGGATCTTTTTTTACTAAGACCCCTAATCGTAGGCTTTCGATTCCGCCGACGCGTTTACGTTGCCAGCCCTGGCGCCACCTGCTCGCCCCGGCCCCCTCGCGACCCCGCGCTCACGGCCTCCTGGATTAGCAAGACAGCGCGACGCGGGCTCTGGACGCGCGCCTGCTTAATCGGGGAGGCTGTGCCGCTCGCTGCCTCGTTAAGCTTGCGGCCCTTCCGCCTCCTTCCTCCGCAGTTAAATTTAACTTCCAGCGCGACACAAAGGCTGTCCGATGTCCTAGAAAAAGCTTCCCTGGCGGAGAAGAAATAAAATGAGAAATATGAAACACTTTCGGGACGAGACAGCCGTCTCCGCGTATCAGCACTAAAAGCCTTAGAAAACGGTCCGTATTCGCGCAAACCGGGCGGTATGAAAGAGCGGGTGTTATAATGATGAAGCGTCGGCTTATTCGTTTTTCTTTTGTTTGATTTTTCATGTCCCCCTGCGTTTTTCGCTCTGCAATGTCGTTTTCTCGCGTTGAAAGCGTCCGACTGAAAAAATTATCGCGTAGGAGAATATGAGAGCTAAGCTCTCTATGATAATAGAATGCAAATCGTTCTTTACTAACTGCGAGTGATTTTGCGCGCCATCTAGGCAAGGAAAACTAAGATGAACGAACTGTCATATACAAGATTTTTGCGAAGCGTAAAATTTAAGCTTTTTATTCTCTCTTGACATTTTTGACATTTACATTTTTGCTTCATTACTCAAATGTTCAGATGAGTTTGAAAAATATTCGCGCTAGAGATTGTGGGAAATGTAATTGACCTTCGAAATAGTATTATCCACGCCCAATGTTTTGGACCCAATAAATCGTGAAATACAATAGAAATTTGTTCATTGTTAGGCTTTAAAAAAACTGCAGGGTAAAATTTATTTTGGGGGGAATATTTGAATTGAAAGTAGCATAATAGCATTTAGGAGACAGAAGACGTATGCAATGCATCAATCGAATACTTATAAGATTTGCTTTGAATAGTCGTTTCTCGTTGCAGCTAGTTGCATTGTCAGACAACAAAAGTTTCTTCGAGTGCTAGACTCCTATTCTAAAAAACAAAACAAAAACAAAAAATGTAAACGGTGACTAATGGTATAAAACAGAGCACTGGTGCAGTCGTTTACTGATAGAGTGACAAACATTTTGTGAATAACTAGTGTTTTATTTTTTCCTCTTTTGTCACGGATGAGGGATAAATGTTTTATACAACAATACCTTTCACACTTGAGTAGTTTGAAGAGGTCTACATGTGTCTTGAAGCACCTTTCGCGTCCAATATTGGCATATGTGGTTGTCAATGCCATAAATGTATCCAATGCATTTAGTACTTTTATGCGAATGCTATCCGCGTCTTCGAGATTCATTGTGAAACAGTGGTTGTGATATTCGTATATTCGTTTATCATACTGATAAACGAAAGTACATACTACCACTTAAAACAAAAGATCTTCAAAATATTTATTATTTTCAGGTTACAGGCGAAAACAGGATTTGCTTTAACTTACGTATTCATCTACTTCTTCATTCTCACTTATTCATTTAGATGAAAGTAAACTTCATATAAATGTGTAATGATTCATTAAAAAGTAATAAAACAGTAAAGAAAGTATTGAGTTCAGAGTATTGAAGTATGATGAATTTTTTAAAATAATATGGCATGGCCTGGAAAGCATTATAGGAAGTAACTTTGTCTTGATATGGAAATGAGTGCTGTGCAATTGGTACCGACGCACTGACCTGTTTGTGCGATTCCTCCAAATGCTTCATGAGCACGGCCACCACAACGTTGACCAGCACAAATTGCGCCATGAGGACGAAGATGACGAAGAAAATGGGGGCGATGATGGTAGACACGCAGCAGTTCTTCACGCAATCGGCATCGGGGTCGCAATTCTCCCGCAGAGTGTCCTTCATGATGCCGTTCCAGTTGTCGCCCGTTGCCACACGGAACAGCGTCAGGAAGGCCATGCCGAAATTGCTGAAGTGCGCGTGCTCGCCCAGCCCCTGGCACGGGTTGTCGTCGCTGCATTCTGCAACCCGGGACACACGTTTCGAAGCTCGCTCGTGAGCGAAGAGAACATACGCGGGAATAAAAAAGAGGATAATATTTGAAAAAAAGAGAGTTGAGACAAAAAGGAAAAACAACGAAGTACAACAATGATTACAAAGTTGTACTACACGTTTTAAACATTTAAAAATAAAGTCAAAAGCAAATAAATCAACAGGGAATGCAAGAGATGTTACGAAGGATTTTTTGGAAGTAGATATAAAAATAATTTTTGCGAGGAAAAGATTAACAATTAAATTAAAAAGTTGAATAAAAACATTCAATAAAAAAGTCAATACAAATAATTTTAAAAAGAAAACAGCAAGGAAGAGACGGAGATGTACTACATAATGCTTTAAAAATTCAATACAATCAACTCAATTCAAAGAAATATTATGGATGTAAAAGAGAAAGAAGACGATAAATTTAAAAATCGGAATATTTTTTACAACGATTTACATATTTCAAACGGGTTAAAAAAACAAAGAAAAAATACATATTAGAACAGAGATCATAAAGAATAGGTAGTGTGGAATGAAGCAAATATATGTTTAGTAAACAAACCAAAATACGTGCTGTTAAAGAGAGAGAACGAAAACGTAAAGAATTAAAACTGCGAAAATAATTGGAAGAAATTAGGAAAGTAGAAGAACGTAATTAACTAAAATTTACCAATCACTAACTACCAATTCACTATCCTTAATTATTCACATTACGACAATAAGAGTGAAACACTTCTATTAACACTATACTAAGCAACATTATGTCATAAATATTTGCAATAATAAATAATTCGATAGTTTGAGTCAATTTGAGGTTTAAATTGATAATTTAAAATAACCTTCCATTCCTCTTATATATTATGCTAAGAGATTATTTGAAAAGTTATTTTGTCTCTCGTTGACAACAAAAATGAGAGCAGAAAATTACATTATCTTGCGGAATCGTGGTCGATCACTTTCCAATTTGAAAACAAATGTATATGTATAGTTTGTAAAGAATATTCTGACACCAAGATGTAAATTCCATTACTGAAAAACACCACTTTCCAATTGATCATATCTCCATGAAGCACAATATTTAAGTAAGGGAAAGTATTTACATTTCTTATAATTGATGATATGATTCAACAACTATCAGATACCATTTAACACCAGAGAAACACTATTATAGGTCACAATATTTATCAACATGAAGGAGAATAGTTTTAAAATTATATTGGTATGCAGAATAATATTTCCGAATAATATTTCTGTCTACTTGACAGCTTGGGGTGGGGTAGAGCGATGCTCCCTTTTACTCGGGAGGCCGTCACGTGGTCGTGTGGCATTCTTACATCAGCAGCAGTACAACATTAGCCGCAGTAACGAGAAAACAAATCGTAATGAGAGCACTTAACAGTAGACGACAGAACCGCACATACGACGCATAACCAAACAAAAGGCGCTAAATGACGCTCGTCAATTTTCAGTTGCTTCGCGCTGTAAGACTTCATTTTTTTAAGAAGCATCGGTAACTCTGTCGTGACGTCATCACAAATCGAAGCCTCCGATTGGATAACGGAACCCCCTTTCCACTGTCAGCCACTAGATAAAAATAATATTCGGACAATAGAAAACAAACAGAAGTGGAGCTACGCCAGCTCGGAAATACGCGCGTCAAGTCGTGGGACTCACCAAGACGGCCGAACAGCTCGACTCCCAGCGCCGCGAAGATGAAGAAGAGTAAGAAGAAGAGCAGCCCCAGGTTGCCCACCTGAGGCAGCGCCTGCATCACGGTGTCCAGCAGCGCGCGGATCCCCTTCGCCATCTTCAGCAGCTTCAGCACTGCGCACGGAGGGGGGGGGGGGGGGAGCGGGAGGGAGCGCCGTTTCAGAAAGCTCGCTCTGCAAGCTGACTCGGCCTTCCGGGGCAGCCGCCGACACGCGGGTTGCAACCGGGGCCACGCGCCATCTTTCTAATTCGCTTCCGGCAAGGTTCGATTGATGTTTCCGGCGCACCCGCTACCGCCGTTAGTACCTTACGTGTAGTGAATGTTTTGCTCCAGGCAATGGCTGTGCCACTCCCCCATTGGATGGTGAGATCCGGCGCCGGCCTATACGTCAGCTAGCGGGGGGTTTCCCCCCCTTGTATCTTCCCCTACCGGGGCCCTGCCCCAGAAGAGCCGAGTTGAAAGCTTTCCATCGGCTTCTTGACATGCGTGGTCGTGTAATGAATGTTTATGTAGAAGCGGAGACGATAGGACAAGGAAGAGGAAGGAAAGATCGCGTGCGGTCCGTGGCCTGTTTGTGAGGGTACTTCTCGCCTGGTATTGACAGGAAAATACACGGGACCCACAAATCAGAGCGGTCCCCCGTTAGATTTCTTCTCGAGATAGCAGATGAATCCGACCTCGCTTATGACCTTTCAATCGAAACCTATGACCTGCTGATCAGAGACGCTCCAGAGTTAGCGACAATGCTGCCTCTGAGCTAAGCTTAGCCGGTTCCTGAAAAGAGTGCTTTGGTGCTACACGCATTGGATTGTAGAGGCGGTGTTGGCCTAGGGGCACCGACCAGGACAGCCATCGAGGCCATGCCAGATAACGTTGTTCTGGGTAGGCAAGTGTATTGGTGCTTCGCGCAATGAAAGCATCCATTATCACAATGCGGGATTGAAAAACACCTCTGACGCGTGTGTGAAGTATTAAACAGTGCGTGAAATAGTGTTATATTACGCTGGTGTGCCTCTTTTCGTTTCTACACATGCAGCATGATACATTTTTTCGCTGTTACTAGAGATCCATTAAATCTTCCATAACGATGCATGGTTTAACTTTCGAGTATTGACAGACACGGTCATTCAGCTACAAAATGTTTTGTGATCTTTTGATGACTCTGACAAATACTACTTGATTGGAAGTGCCAACAAAATATTATAGAACGTGGATCTAGAGATATTTTTATGTTTTGTAACATGTAAACGTTGTTACTACTAAATGCATTTCAATTTTTTATATTATATTTCTTATTTTCAAATAATTTATCTCCATTATCTTTGCTTTTATACTTTAGTAAATGACATAATATATTGTTTATTTGTTGAAGTATTTTGATTTCCATTTAGTTTTATTCTCAAAATCAATATTTACATCGTCGATGTAGATATTTATCTCAGAAAATATGATATTGACACTCGTCAGAATTGCATAAAAAATTGACAATGTATTATTTGTTCTTTTCTCTAATCCGTTCGAGGATTTCCTTCATTTCAGTAGATTATTGTATTCCTTATTTTTTGAATACTCTTTTTTGAGTGAAAAAAAACAACTTAAAACGGATTCCACCATTTTATGTTACCTGTAAAGGAAAGCAGAACAGAACAAAAGATTCTCTTTTTTACCGTCAGATTTTATCTAATTAAGTTATTGTTTAAGTGCACCTTCAGTTTATCACTTAAATAGCGGTTTCTTTAAACCTGAATCCAGTAAACACGATAGAAACGAGTCAGAACAATAATTAATAAATTATTTCGTTATTATCCGACCCTTAAAAACGAGGTAACTTGACAGAAAATCAAGGTATAGATGTTTATTAATGTTTTTAAACTCACCGTATAGACTTTTATTAAGACGATTTCGATTTTTTCGCCCACTTAGCAGCCATTTTGAGGAATAATTTACCCACAAATCGGGCGGAAATATGAAAAAAAACAACGAAAGTTTGAGGAAGCCTTGATAGAGGCACAGATAAGGCCTTTGCTTCATTTAGAGTTTATGGAATAAAATGTTTAAAAATACACGATATCGACTTTTATTAAGACAATTTCGGTTTTTTTAGACCACATACCAGTCATTTTGAGGAATAATTTACCCACAAATGGGTCGGAAATATGAAAGAACAAACAAACAAGAAAAAAAACAAAAACGAAAGTTTGAGGAAGCCTTACCTCTCGCTATTCGCAGCACTCGCATTACGCGAATGATGGTAGGGTTGATGGGAATGATCTTGCTCTGCACCTCCTCCAGCACAATGCCAACAACCGACAGCACCACGATCATCACGTCCAGCTGGTTCCAGCGGTCGCGGAAGTACAGCAGCGCGCCCAGGGCGACCAGCTTCATGGCGGCCTCCAGAATGAACACGGCCGTGAAGAAATAGTTGAAGATCTTCAGCGCGTACTGGAGAGCCTGTGCGACGCGGGAGCGCATAGGTGAAGGCATTTCACGAACCGTGACAAGTTAATTTCGACATCGCAATGTGTGGCAGCACACTCTAACAAATCAGAAAACCTTATTTCGCTATGGAGATGATTTAAACAAAAGTTGAAAATGAGAAACTGAATAACGTGGAGTCTATTTTGATCTATAATAAACATGAATAACTTACACATACAAAATCTTGTCACACTCATTTATCCATCACCTATATTTATCCTTTCAATGCATCTCTTCAGCTCCAAATACTTCTTCTGCTCATCTAGGCAAATCCCTCCAATCTAAAAAGACAGTCTCTCGATGTTCCACAATTAAGTCCTCGAGTAACTTACATGATATTTTCCCTTTACCTATTCGATAAAGAGTGAACTGACACTTACCTAATTTAACAAAATTACAAAACCGATTAAATAATCAATTGAATAAAATCACATTTTTATCAACAAAATTTTCAGCCACAAAAACTTATGATTTCTTTCACATATAAAAAAATTGTAGTCCCACCGTGAACTAGAACGACATTTTTGCTAGAGGAGGAAAAATAAAGATCTTTTCATATTACCGCCGGCATGAGGTAGAATTCCAGCGCCATGGTGACTACGTTGAGACCTATGACAGCCGCGATGGCGAGGTCGAAGTACTTGGAAGTCACCACGTTGTGCACGAGCAATCGTGAATGCGAGTAGTGGGTGTAATATGGAGGCTCGTGCATCTCTGCAAAACAGAATCAAATGAGTAATAAAGCTACAGTTTTACATCTTAAATTACAAGAGAGGAAACTGAATGACTGAGAAGTGACAACACTATTGAAGCTAATAAAGTGAAATTTGGGATATAGTACCAATTACGATGTATGCAACCAATAAGAAGAGAGTTTTCAAAATTCATCTTCTGACAGGGTGAAATAGGATTTTTTGTGTAATTCAATCAGCAATGCACATGGGCAGTACTTGGTTGCTGCGAAGCGAGATAGGCGGAGCAGGCGGGCTGGCTCTGGTGGAAGGGCAGGACGGTCGCGGATGTACTCGTAAAGTAACTTCCGTTTAACACTATTGGATGAAATTCATTTCTTCTACTTACTCGTAAATGATTGCGGTAAACGAAGTGACCCATGTTGAAGTAACCGAACGCCGGATAACTTCAACTATTTGGTAATAAATGGTAAGTCTCTTTATTAGCAATTGATAAAACAAACCTAATTTTTGAGAAAACTACGTTGGCCGTAGTCATAAGTTATGTCTTATGTTGGCTATAATAATAAGTTATGGCTATGGCCAATGTATAGCTTGTTGTTTAATTATTTCATTTGATTTTGATTCTTTTCTTCTGGCGGAAATGCTGTTACTTAGTAATGATAAACCTTTCAACGTTTCTTTTCTAAAGACGTATCTCATAAAGAGTATCAATTTCTTTAAATCGTAAAAGAAATAATCATTTTCAAAGAAGTATTTCTTTACATAATTGGGAAATAGAAATATCTAGAAAAAAGTAATTTCGAATATTAGAGAATTAATTACAAGTTTTCTGCATTTTTCGATCTATTTTTTTGCAAATTCATGAAAATCGGTGTAAAAATGATAAAATTTAGTATTACGTCTACATTTGTCTGAAATTCATAAGAACCTTGAACATTGATCTCCTTCCTGCACTATACTTGCGATTTAGTAGTCCTCTCGCGAATTACGAATTCTAAAGAGAAGCGTTTTTAGAATTAAGGATTCAGAACAAGCCTTTAACTGAAATCTTCATCCCAAGACAGTTTTTGGCAGACGGAGGCACACGTGGAAAGTCCGCAGCCCAGGTAAGAACTGTGACGCAATCTCCCCCGGAAATGGCCTCCCCGAGGAAAAAGTGAGTTCGCAGCATGGCGTGCGAGGGACGAGGCATTAAACGCTTGTGCAACCGGAAAATCGGGGAAAGTTCTGAAGTCGCGAGAAAGAAAAGTTATACAACTTACAAACTTGTGAGAACTTTCAACGTTTCACATGGAAATTGTCCTCAACATGGGAGTAATCGAATCTTTTCATTTCAAGGAGCAAACGGGCCAGGCGCAGTGTTAAAGTGGTCGAGAGAATTTGGAAGACTAGGCAATAGTCTAGCGGAAGAAAAATGAAATGTGACATTTCTTTCTGATTGTGTATTCTAATACATTCCACCACTAACGAAACTTACAAGTCGTTGCAAAGTTTTCCCGAGAACAGTTAAGTACTTTTGGTGGAGTATCTCGTTCTGAGTCTTTTTATGTAAGCTTCGTTGGTTGCAATCTTTTGCATCTCTAGAGAAATCTTGCAATGCGTGGTGCATTTTCAATTGTATCAAACTCAACTAAAATACTATTCTTTTTAGATCTTTAAATATAAATGACCCCAGGCAGTGTTTGTATCAGGTGATGTTTCACAAATAGGGCAAAAATAATTGAAAGTTGCACAAATGTAATCGTCTTTAAATGTTATAACTATTTTCCCAAATATTCCAAATGTCATTCAAAGTAACAATGATAAACATTTGTTCCGTACTTGTTGTCTGCATAAGAAGCTAAATAAAAAGTAAATAAATTTGAGTATCGTGAACAGTCGCGGTTGAATGCTTGAAACGCATCTTGTGAGGACTACAGAATGGACATTACGAAATATAAATTATGTAAACAAATGTACAATTTACATTCTTGCGCGTTTTACAAATCAAGTACTTAACTTACGCTATAGCTAGTGAGAATTTTTTGTCGCAATTGACGGGCGTCCAATTGACAAACGATTTCTGAGGTTCAGCCATTGCGCATGCGCAACAAAGCTTCTGATGCCTCACAGGTGACATTGGGCATGTGCGCGTTCGCCAAAACTCCGGATTCATCGAAGGGACGAGTAGTGATTGCAGTCTGTCACGCGGTAGTGATTGTTGCATGATAATTATTTTGATTGTCTTGACATTTTTTATATTGAACATATGTTAATAATAAATTAATACCGTCGTGAAAAAGGATCCCTAACGACATTTACACTGTGATGTTATATCCATTATCAAACATTTAGTAGAGTGCAATAATGTAGAAGATGAAAAAAATGAAATCTTAGTGTGAACAAACAAAACCAGGACAGAAATAATAACTTTCATCAAACTAACCCCATCAGCTAAAGTCTGATGTACACCCGCCAACCATTACACCAATCTCACATAATCAACTACGAGACTGACAGTGACAGTTGCGCAGGAGTATGAAAACGGCTTTTTTTAGTCTGAGCTAAGTTAACCTCTTGAGTCACCTCACCACCTCAGTTAACCAACTCCTGGTTAAACCACCTGAGCGTGACAATGCGATCTACCGAAGAAACATTCCCCGCGAGCTACTAGTAGCTTGCGATCGACGATTTGGCGATCTCAGCTGTAAACTGTCCAAACGAAATTACGGTCTGAGGACGCAACACTGCAAGAGTGAGGCCCCGTGGAGTGTAACCTCGTCCATGAAACGTGCATGACATTGAAAAGCGGGGGGGGGGGGGGCGAGGGAGGGGGCTGAGGGGTCGCTCGTGCAGCCGCACTCGAGAGCTACTTCTCCGCGCCCTAGTCACGCGAACCGTCACTAGGGGCGCGGCCCTCTCGCCTTCCCTCGCCCCCCTCCTCGCCCCCTCCGCGCCTTCCCTCGCCCCCCTCCTCGCCCACGCCCAGTGCACAGTGCGCCTTGCAGGAAAACGTTCCGAATGTGCAAAGTGAAAAACTTCAGTTGATAACATCTTGGATCAGGCAGAATCACGAAAAGACGGTCAAATATGCTTCAAATGAGGAAAGTAAAAAATGTTCACTTGATCACATCTTTCTTTGTTGTAATTTAAGGTCGCATCAAGTGCTGGGTCATTAGCGACCACTACTGCGTGTAACGGTATGGTAACTATGAGGATGACACGATATGATGATGATAGGGGTGTGAAAGGACGAACACAATACAACCATGTCCCGCGATCCTTCGGTCCGAGATCGCTACGGCACTACTGCCTTAGCGATCTCGGCCATCCGGACCGGCAATTACATATTTTGGCTCAATCAAATTCATGAAAAAAGGATTCCAAAAAGCTTCTCATGTGAAAAGCGAAAAATGTTTACCTAATCACATCTTCGCTCTGTCAGAATCGTGATAATTTACTCCACGTCCATAAGGTGGATGTTTCCATGACTAGATGGAAGTTTCCGAACGATGCCATCAGGCCTAGTCTAGAAATCTCGTCGGGTTGTGGAAACTCCTTTTTGCCGTTTGGTATACAATGATTTATTCGAAACCTCAATTTTATATCAGTTTATTAGTGAGATATACAAATTTAATTGAAGATCACAACATACTACGGGGGGTAGTACGTGTATGTATCTCTTCGGGGGTTAGTACGTGTTTTGTTTTCTAATTGTTGGAGATTCATTACTATGAGCAATGTAGTAATGGTTATACGGACAACGTTACTACGTTAGTATGCAAAGTACTTTCGGTGTTTTCAGGTTGTTCTTGAAAAAGTTGAATTTTCTCAAAATGCTTCAAATGTGAAAAGTGAAAAATATTCACTTAATCACATCCTGACTGGGTGTCATTAAAAGTGACCAAATTTACACTAGATGTGAAAGGTGACAAATGTTGATTTGACCCCACATTGGCTGAGAATGAAGGTAAAATGTACCCAAATAGTTAAATGTGAAAAGTGTTAATTTAATAACATGCCTCATTGTCAGAATCATGAGTAAATGCCCCCCTAAAAAACAAATATGCGAAATAAAAATGTTTAATTGATCGCGTCATGGTTTAATAATGAAAAATGTCTTTGAATGCTTCAAATGTGAAAAAGGAAAAATGCTCATATGATCAGTTCTTAACTCACAATCATTAAAATGATTTATTTGATCGAAATAGTTAACTCGTTTACTGAAAGTTAACAATTCAATGATGTTTAGTTTAAATCTTTTTTACAGTTCTTGCAATTTTCTCAATGCTTTCGACGATTCTCTACTATTTTACATTTTTATCTTAGAGTAGTTTTAAATAACATTAGATGATTTTTCTTACGATCTACTTATATTTCAATACATTTGTAAAATTAAATAATTTTGTTTACTGGGAAGATTAAGCAATGATCTCAACTATACAAATATTTAGGTCCTTTTTTTAATACTTTTCTTAGTTCATTAATAAAATATTACATAAGAATTTTCGCTCCCTCTATTCTTAATTTATTGTGAATTTTAAAGAACACGAAATAAAATTACTTATTGATTTGAGAAGCCGTAAATATCATTTCTTTTCTTCATTACATACGATCTTCAGATTTGAACAAAAATTAAATTTATGAATAAATAATTTTTAAAGTTTTTTTTACGTCTGAAGTTTACATGAAAACTACACATGAAAACTACTATGTATTTTAGATTTTTGAAGTACTTTTCCACTGTGCGACCCCTAACCTACAACAAGGGGACGAGCGCTCCGCACGCTAGACACGCGAGATTTAATCCGCTCTCTCTGACGCCACACTTAACACGTCACACACTCTACAGCGTGGGCGATAAATCTACATTAATTTTTCCTCAGCACCAAGATGATAAGATGGCTTCATTTAAAGTTGGCATACGAAACATATGCTTCGTGATACAAATGTAGACAAAAACCAAAGGACAAAGTAACAGTTTTTTTGACTTCATGAAGAGATAGGAAGCATTTAAAAAACGCTCTTCACACTGTGAAGAGAACGTTATATCATTATCTAGTTACCATTTTAGGAATATTTACTCCATTGAATAGGTCGAGTGACTAAATGGCATAAAAAGTTGCAATTGAAACACAGATGCCTCTTCGCACGTACTTCGACAATCTTTGAAAACATTTCTAACTTTCAATTTTGTAACTCCGTTTTCAAATCGTTAGTGTGAAACGAAATTACGATATAGATTTTGATTTTTTTTATAATGCATTTAATACAATAACTACTGACAAATTCACTCCCGAATGATTGAAATGCAGGCATGATGCACATAAGAACGATGGAAACGCAATATATTGGTAGGAAAATTATTTAAAATAATTTTCCACTGATAGAAGATGTCAATAACGAATAATATTCAAACATCAAAATTAATAGTTATTTTCATATTAAGCGAAAAAAAAGCGTTTTATTAAAGTTTCCGTTCCGTTCCTTTGACGGTCGAGATTGAGATTTTTTTCCGATTTTTTGTCGAGAGAAAA
Organism: Gryllus longicercus; assembly: GCA_038098605.1. NCBI lineage: Eukaryota > Metazoa > Arthropoda > Insecta > Orthoptera > Gryllidae > Gryllus > Gryllus longicercus. The sequence goes on along the minus strand of JAZDUA010000814.1, from coordinate 260,852 downwards.
TGAAGCCTGATACCCCGGATATAATAGAAATACATTTCATTGGGATTTTCATATTTTTATGTTATCGAAATTTTAATCGTCATCATCGTGAGAGCCTCCTTATTCCCTTCCATTTTTCTTAGTTTTTACTGTTCAATCCGAATAATATAATGTTTGCTTTTAAATAAGCTAATAAAGGGAATTGGTTTATTACATATGTAATCTTCTTTCGTTTTGAAAAGGTATGAAATAGAAAAAGCACTATTTTTGAAAATGAAATATTTAGCAGCATTCACTTTTCCAAATGAGCATTGACTGAATATTTGTTTCTTCTTACATTTCGTTATTCTTAAAGTTCTCACTTTATTACAAAGGCTACATTTGGATAAGTTTCTGAGATTAAGTAAAACTAACATGAACGTCCACACAGAAGTTAATGATATGACAGAGCAGCGAAATCTGAAATAGCTGTACTAAACTGTAAGCAATAGAATTCATAATAACAAATCTATTAGGTATTTCCGACAAAAAGTATATTGAGATAATTTAGCGTCATCTTTACAGAGAACTTGTACAACACAAACTAGCAGAAAGTTGTAAAATCAAAAGAGATGAATATCATTTCTGCATAAGGAATTCATATTTTATTCACGTGTCAACATACCTAGATCCCTTCGTGCAAATAAATCAAACAAAGAAGCCTAATTGCTTTCAGGAAAAACTGAGTAAGTTTTATTAAATTTAAACTTGTTCTTTGAAAGAGACGCGAGATAGAGGGAGTGCCGGAGTGCTGAGTGAAACTCGTCTGAAAGTTGAGATGCGGAAAGGTCAGGAGGCAGGTAATGTGCAGAAGAAATGGCTGGAAGGCAGAAACAGTAAAGGGAGGAAACAGACACAGAAAATTTAATGAGAAACCAATAGCTGGCATAGAGGAAAGAAAGATGTTAAATGTGTACTAACCCAAAAGGAAGTGAATATCGTAAGACGAATTGTACGATAAAAAAGCAAATGCTAGTTATGAAATCGCGAGGAAAATGTGAAAGCAATATTAACTTGATGTTTGGTTTTCATGTGAAGCCGAACACAAGATAAAATATGATTTTTAAATCTGTAACTTGATTGGTGTATGAGTCATTTCAAACATTAATTCAGGAATGGATCCCTAATTTTACTACTGAACTTCCGAAGTCTTGTTCTTTAATGTAAAGCACATTGGAAGGGACTCATTCATATTGTTTCAATATCTGCACGACAGGACAACATGAAAGAACCATTCTTTTATTAACTACAGAGAATTAAAACGATAGAATGCAATAAAAATTGAACTGCCTACGTAATTCAAAAATTACGTAATTTGAAATTCATCCAAAATGAGATTAAAAAGAAATATGAGTTAACTCGTTTTTTTAATTAATGAAATTCGAATTTATTCAATCAAAAAATTCAGTTAATTAATTCAGCCAAAAACAAAAGCACAGGGAAGTTTAGCTTTTAATGACATCAGGTGTCAAATATATCTCGGGTCGTTTGGGATGTTATTCGGATCTCGGGATGCTATTCTGCAACCTTCGCCCATTAACATCCACACCATAATATTAATAAATGCACACTGTTGAAATGATAGACGTTGGGGAACTACAGTGATTGGCTGGTTAGAGCCACAAACATCCAAACAAACTTGAGTCAATAAAAAATCGTTATAAGAAGATATATTGAGAAATGTTCATTTAAAGACTTAAAATGATTTCGGAACTGAATAGTTGAAAATTAAATTTCGAAATATCTTTTATTTAGCTTTGAAAACACACCATATAGAACTTTGTTGCTTTGTGTTGTGCATTTTAGCTGTAAACAAATATTTCCAAAGAGAATGGTTTATTGAATGACTATTTTGTATATGTTTTCACGTTCATTCATTTACGAGCGACTGCAGGAGTACTCCAGTTATAAAAGTTTTCGCAACTTAAACATTTTGCAACTCTTTGAAGTAAACAATGTAAGTACAAAGCATTTCCTTCAAAATCATCATAAAATGTAAACTAACTTAAAAATAAATCAATTACGAGAAACTTACAAATCACATCAAAGACTAAATAGGATTGTCAAACTAAGCAGAAGTACGGGTATGGGAGAGAATGAGTGCGGGTGTGCGAAAGTGACGGTATGCGTGAGTGTGGGTGTGCATAAGTTTGGGCATGCGCGATTTTGGAGTGCCTGACAGTACGAGCATATGCGAGTGTGTATTAGCGAGTGTGAGTGTGCGCGAGTGTGTTAGTAAGTATGGGTGTGCGCGAGTGTGGATGTACACGATTGTGAGTGTTGGCGAGTGTGGGTATGCACGAGTGTGAGTGTGCGCGAGTGTGGGTGTGCGCGAGTGTGGGTGTGCGCGAGTGTGGGTGTGCGCGAGTGTGGGTGTGCGTGAGTGAGGGTGTGCACGAGTGTAAGTGTGTGCGAGTGAGGATGTGCGCGAGAGTGTGGGAGAGCGAGGCTGGAGCGAGGCTAGAGCGAGGGTAGAACGAGGCCAGAGCGAGGCTGGAGGGAGGCTAGAGCGCGGCTAGAGCGCGGCTGGAGCGAGGCTGGAGCGAGGTTAGAGCGATGTTAGAGCGAGTTTAGAGTGAGGCTGGAGGGAGGCTAGAGCGAGGCTGGAGCGAGGTTAGAGTGATGTTAGAGCGAGGTTAGAGCGATGTTAGAGCGAGTTTAGAGCGCGGCTAGAGCGAGGCTGGAGGGAGGCTAGAGCGCGAGTACTCACTGCGGCGCTTCTTCTCCATCTGGCGCGCGCGCTTGGCGGCGCGGCGCACGCGCTCCTCCTTCTCCTGCTCCTCGCGGCAGCGGTGGAAGTTCTCCACCACCACGCCCACGAACATGTTCAGCACGAAGAAGCCCACCAGCAGGATGAACGAGATGAAGTACAGCAGGCGCCACTCCGAGTAGTTCTCCTGCGGCTGCGCAAGCGCACGCGCCACGCGTTGCCAGCGCCCCGGGCAAAGCGGCGGCTGCCTCGCGAACTTGGAGCGCAAGCAAATGGCGGCCTCGGAAGGACACGATTGTAGCTGACATTCTTGGCCAGAATAATGTTTTAACACGTTTGAACTCTATTGAAATCAGCGGTACAATTTATTAAGACATTTTTGAAATCTGATTTACTTAGAAAATTGTCTATTTAGTGCATCATTGCCTAAATCTTTGTTTTACGTTTTTACGAATGTATATTAGACACATCCACGCATACAAAATGCTCTCCTGAAAAATTTTCTCACAGTAACTTGTCATTCCGAGGTCACCATATAACAAATAACTTATATAACATATATTAACCCTCGGATGGAAGGCTGGTAAAAGTAAAAGTATGTTTCGAGGATTAAAAATAACAGTAACAGTAACATTAACACACATTTGTGAAATTTATTGTTAAAAGCCAACGACGTGATAACACAATAAATGAAGGAATGAAATAGAAACATATGTATGAAATATATTTAAGTTTATTGCGCAGGGGGACTGAAAATGTTTAATTTGGTAATATTTTCTTTGGGGTAAGCGATGTTAAGTTAATTTAATAAAAATATATGATAAAATTTAATTCAATATAATTTTTTTGATAATTGTTTTAAATATACATAAAAAATTATATTAAAACACGAGGAAGAAATAACTGCACTAAACGTAACAATACACTGCTATACAAATACTGTTCAATATCATACCAGTAGCATTGTAATCAATACTTGTGGATGACTTCATCAGTCAATGGCAATACATATTCAAGTTAAGTGGGAGAATAAAATAACTTAATGGTTACAAAACGTTCGCCGTTTTGACTGTTGGGAATGGTAGGTAATCTAGGAACAAATGAATTAAGCACTTTCAACCTTTCAAACAGAAAATAAAAATAAAACGAAACCCATTTTTTCTTCTTTGTAACTACGCAATTTTTCTTTCCAGACAATGCTATAATGACTGGTTTAACTCCATTCACAGAAAAAATACAAATGACGAAGCATTAGCTGGCTGATATATGCATATGTTAACATGTAAATCTGAAAAATTCCAAACGAGACGAACGGCTAGGGAAATTATGTCTGTCCAGTTTTTAATTCCACGTATCACGCTCCTCGTTTTTAGAATGGGAGCTGGTCGACAAATTCCCTTTGCTTTTATCAAGTACGACAGATTTATGACAGATAATAGTACCACTTCGCACACACATCCGTCTGACTGCCCGTGGTCGCCCCATCAATTTCTTCCCAGCTCATATCTGTTGCAAATGAATCACGTCGATGGTAAAGCTGCCCTCGCAACGCACTGGGTGAAGGGACACAGACAGATCGGCGTCGAAACTCACAGGAATTAAGTTGACAGCATTTCGTGTCCCTGCCGTTTAGACTTTTACTCCACGTGTCCGATTAGTCCGGCTCAACAGGGGTTTCCAATTTGCCACCAGTCAGCAACTGTAGTTTTTTCTCATTTGCGGTATCATTAATATTCTTTTCAACCTCCAGAAAAAAATGTCTAGTGTATCATATTTTAATTTATGACCTTCGAAGCACACATATTAACGATGTCCCAGAAGCAAGCTACGTTTTCTGTTTGGAAGTTTATGAAAATAATACTTTAGATAATAAATATCCCATTAAATCTCTGTTATATAATCACTTATTGATGACGGAATGAAGCTGTATTTTAGTTTAGTTCGTAACTCCGATGGAAAACGTGCTAAAGAAACTTATTGGGTAGCAATTTTGATATTTTAATTTTTTTCTAGGGATGGGACAGCATTATTGTGAAACTTATGAAGGAAATATTGATAACCTGTTTTATTACGATTACTACGAATAATGAAATGCAAAGAAATAAGTAAACGTGTGCGTTGATGGTCGAAATTAACTAGTCATATCGGGGCAGCCTGGGAGAATATTATGAAAATTACGTGTTCCAACAACAATGGAAGTATCATGTCTATCAATGTTCATCTGAACATGCGAGCATTAAGACTTATTCAAAGAATTGCAACACAATTCACGATGGATAACACACGTTACGTTACTACACGATCTAGTGTACTCATTAGAATTAAACTAGAATTCATTAACATTACATCTGTTTTCGGTGTGATATTAGCGTTACGCTAATAATAGCGTTACGCTTACGTGTTATATTAGCGTTACGCTCAAAGAAGAAAAGACGAATTGAGTATATTGTTATTAATTTTGTTTTTCATCAACCTGAAATGAAGCAAGCCCGGATATTAACCCTGGAGCAGATGTTCCATGGGGACGCTGAGCGCCTGGTCGTGTACACAACCCGCAAAGCTTGGCTTGCATGATCTCGCACTGCCCATCCATAAGCCTCACTTCGCCGCTTTGTCGCAGGCCCAGCCACACAGCGACCTTCCATCGACCCAGACGCAATCGCGTTATCAGTGGGGCAGCAAAAGGGGTCGATGACCTTTCACTAAAGCATAATATCACCACGGCTGAACTAAGACGATGGGAGTGGCAGAGGACAGGAATCGCTTTGTGCTCTGCCTCATCGCAATAAGTTGCTGTTCTTCGTTCTGACGATGTTCCTCGCCTCTTCGCTTTCTCTGACCTATTACGTTATATGTTCCGATGATTTCCACGAAAAATGACGATTGCAGACAAACGGAAGTCTCATCGAAAGAAAATGCCTTGAAAATAAGAATCTTAGTTTGAGGTTTGAAGTTTTTCTATCATTCTTCGATATAAAGTATCACAACATACGTTTTAGACTAAGACTGTAACTGTGACAATGTTATTTCCCACACGACATACTCGTCTAAAGGATTCTTCTTTCAGATATCGACGATTTTCCTCGCCTCTTCGCTTTCTCTGGCACATTACGTTCTGTGTTCTGATGATTTCCACGAAAAATGATGATCGCAGACAAACGGAAGTCTCATCGAAAAAGAACGTTATATGTTCCGATGATTTCCACGAAAAATGACGATTGCAGACAAACGGAAGTCTCATCGAAAAAGAACGCCTTGAAAATAAGAATCTTAGTTTGAGGTTTTGAAGTTTTTGTATCATTTTACGGTCTATCGGATCAGAACACAAAAGTCAGACTAAGACTGTAACTGTGACAGTTATTTCCAACAACACAAAATACTGTATAAACGATTCTTCCTCCAGTTTCAAATATCGACGATGTTCCTGGTCTCTTCGGTTTCTCTGGCCCATTACGTTCTATGTTCTGATGATTTCCACAAAAATGATGATTGAAGACAAACGGAAGTTTTATTAAGAAATAGCGCTTGAATATAAGTATCTTAGTTTGAGGTTTTGACGTTTTTGTATCGTTTTTCGGTCTATCGGATCAGAACACAAGTTTCAGCCTAAGATTGTAACTGTGACAAAGTTATTTCCAACAACACAATATATTCGTCAAAAGGATTTTTCCTCCAGTTTCCGATATCGACGATGTTCCTCACGTCTTCGCTTTTTCTGGCCCATTACGTTCTAGGTGCTGATGATTTCCAAGAAAAATGACGATTGCAGACAAAAGGAAGTCTCATTAAAAATAGCGCTTGAAAAATAAGGAATTAGTTTGAGGTTTTGAAGTTCTTCAATCATTCTTCGGTCTCAAGTATCACAACACAAGTTTTAGACTAAGACTGTAACTGTGACAAAGTTATTTCCAACAACGTGACATACTCGTCTAAATTCATATTCGTCCTCCAGTTTCAGATATCGACGATGTTCCTCGCCTCTTTCTCTCTTGTGCCTCTTCGCCTCTCCCCTGACCCATGACGTTTTATGTTGAAGGCACTTGCGGCGCACACTCTCTTGTGAATCGTGGAGCGATAAAGCCATTGAGCGAGCGGCGCGTGATCGTGGATTGTCGTCGGTCGCGTGTTGCTCAGCGCTGCTTGACTTCGGCTGCTCTTAGCGTTCGCAACGGCTTCTGAAACCCCTCTAGTCTTTCGAACCTACTACCGCATTTTACGGACTATAAGCTGCAGCGGACTTAACTTTTGCGCAATTTAAATAAATACAATTTTTACCATTTTTATTATTAGATTGCAAAGCCAGACTAAAAACATTCTTAGTTTATAAAACCGAACTCACCTAAAAAAATCCCTGAAAATCATCGAAACTACCTGCTATCAAAAATATTGCACTGTTACCGGTAACACAAATCACTTACAATTCAAGTTCACTGACACCGTAGACTGCAATGACTCATAGTAGGCGAGACAGTGTTTGCGTTTGTGATGGCGGGGCGGCAGGGAGCTTGTGAATCCATCTTCGTGCCATCGGTGCACTGCTGCGGCCAGTTGAATCCAATGTTGCCAGATTGAGATATGCGCGGCATCGAATACATGGCCATTTTGAAGACTGGTGGAAATTTTAAATTAAATACTGGATATTTTTATATTAAGCACCTGAATTTTCCAGGCAGATATCGAAGAAAACGTGCGTCTTATAGCCCATACAATACGGTAACCTCTTTGTAGCATCACCATCATCGTTTACATTCACCAAGTAAATTTACAAGTATAATAAAATTAGAAAAAAAACGTTGAAACCATCAGAAAAACGATAGAAAATTGCAATGGAGATAATTCGGAAAGAGTGCATGAACATTACCCCCATACCCAGACAGGCCATTATCTGACCTGTATCTTCAGAAATAAGTTTATTAGAAGATTTTGCCACAAAAATTATGATATTATTTTGGAAATATGTTTAGGAATATAAATATCTATGTTAAAGTTATAACAATTACAGATACAGATACGCACAATATATGCATCTTATATTTAGGAAAATAAATGTCTGATGGCGTTTCGGGTAATTACTTTCATTTAGTAAAATGTTCTTAGAATGAACTAAAATACTGAGTGTGGAAATAATAGTATATAATATAGTAGAGTAATGCTTCTATTCATCGTAGAAGTGCCTAAAAGAATAACTGTAGGAATTCGCCAAGAGAGGAATGTAATTAATTTTTAGTAATTAATAAACACTGCAAATATATACTGTATATTTAATATATACTGCAACGAAGCCCACTCAAGTGCTTATCAAAGAATCCTCTGACATGTTTATTCAGAGACGTGAAAGTTGTCCAGGGAAGGAGTTAAGGTGGGTGTAGCGTGCGCATAGAAGATCGCCAGCGCGGTCTTTGCCCCCATCTGATCGGTCACTCCGACCGATCGGTCGCCCCGTCTGATCGGTCGCCCCGACTAATCGATCGCCCCGACTAATCGGTTGCCCCACTAATCGGTTGCCCCGTCTAATCGGTCGCCCCGACTAATCGGTCGTCCCGTCCGATCGGTCCGTCCGTCCGATCAGTCGCCACTTCCGATCGGTCGCACCCACTGATCGGTCGCCCCGACTAATTGGTCGCCCCGACAAATCGGTCGCCCCGTCTGATCGGTCGCCCGACTGATCGGTCTCCTCGACTAATCGGTCGCCCCGTCCGATCGGTCGTCCTGTCCGATCGGTCGAAGAGTACGATCGGTCGTCCCGTCCGGTAGGTCGCCCCGTCCGATAGGTCGCCCCGTCCGATAGGTCGCCCCGTCTGATCGGTCACCCCGACTGATCGGTCGCCCTGTCCGATTGGTCGACCCGTCCGATAGGTCGCCTCGTCTGATCGGTCGCCTCGTCTGATCGGTTGCCCCGCCTAATCGGCCGCCCCGTCTAATCGGCCGCCCCGACTCATCGGCCGCCCCGACTCATCGGCCGCCCCGACTAATCGGCTGCATCGACTAATCGGTCGCTCCGTCCGATCGGTCGCCCCGTCTAATCGGTCAGCCCGTCTGATCGGTCGCCCCGTTCTATAGGTCGCCCCGTCCGATAGGTCGCCCCGTCCGATAGGTCGCCCCGTCTGATCGTCGCCCCGTTCGATCGGTCGTCCCGTCCGACCGGTCGCCCCGACTGATCGGTCGTCCCGTCCGATCGGTCGCCCCGTCCGATCAGTCGCCACGTCCGATCGGCTGCCCCGACCGATCGGTTGCCGCGTCCGATCGGTCACGCCGTCCGATCGATCGCCAGCTCGTGAGCAAAAGCGACCGGTTGCGGAAAGCACTCGTGGATCCCCTGACATGCCGACGGTCGGATCGGACGGTCGCCGGCGGTTTTTTCCCTGCCGATCTCCAATCCGCAGTAAGACATTTGCGTGTTGCTGTTCCCGAGCGCTGGGCCGGGGGACTCACCTGCCTGTCGACCTCGACGGCGTCCAGCCCGGTGTACATGATGTTGACCCAGCCGTCCCGCGACGACAGCACGAAGAGGGACATGAGCGCCTGGCCCAGGTCGTCGAAGTTGTACTTGCGGTTGATCCACTGGTTTTCCTGGATCGCCTCGCAGTCGGCGCGCGTCTTCACGTGCGTGATGTTGGGCCCCTCGCAGTAGTAGAAGGTGCCCTTGAACAGCTGCCACACACAAGCAATCGGGGCTGAAGGAAATACTGGAAGAGACATTCGCCTGATTATTATTATTATCGTAAATTGAATTGAATTGATGCCTAATTTTACGTGGCGAGACTCAGGCCATGAGACCTGCTCTTCCGTCTGACCACGCAAATTTCGCTACGCTCCTTTCACCAATTAGTAGAGAAAGAAGGTATTCCTTGGGCGAGAAACAGGAGATTTGAATTTAGCTCAGAGGCGTCATTTAGGCATGAGGATCTTTTACATGGCAGTAAATCTACTAACATGGGACAGCCGGCTTTACTTCCCCTCCGAAGGAAGGCGCACGAAGGATTTTTCGCCCTTAAAAATCCACGGCTTCGACCGGGTTTTATCCCGCATGCACTTGGGTATGACAGTCCGATACGCTAACCGTCACCATCGCCGCCGCAAATTGTTGCATGTTGTCGGAGGGGTCGGAGGGGTCTACTTTGGCCAATGGAGCCTGTCGGGAGGTGGCGGAGTTCCCCGGTTGAACATGATATTCGGCGCCGAATAAACACGTCGGCATGGGGATTTCCTACCAGGTATCTCCTCAAGCAGACTAGCACCCAAACCCCTGGCTCCAGGCTTCCGACACGTGTGACAGTATAGTGCATGAACGTGAAAGTGTGTGTTTGTATGTGTAAGGCGAGGGCAGAGGCCAAAGAGGAAGATAAGATCTCTTGATGTCCGACACTCATTTGTTACAGCAGTGCTCCAGCATTCTTGTAGTACTGACCGGGGGAAACTTCCGAAAACTACCAAACTGAGCAGCCGATTGCTAGGATTCTTCTCCAGAAAGTTGTGAATCCGACCTAAATAGAATACAGCTGCTGTCGAAAATTTGCTACTGTTGGTACACTTTTCTAGAGCCTCCCGACAGAGGCGTCCCTGCGGTCTGTCATTGTTATAATAAACACATGCCATTGTTGTATTCTTTTGAAAACGAAAGAGATTCTAGTACTTTCGTAGCACACGAAAGTGACATAAACAAACTTACATTATTGAAGTTTCTATGTAATTATAATCTACAAGGGAGCTATTGCATGGATGGGATGCTGGTATTTGGACGAAACATAAAACTTCCGTAATTTTCGAAAAAAATGCGTTTTATTGCTTTTTTTAATCTTCTATGATAAGTTTAAATTGGGAAAATCTACCTCTTGGATTTGCAAATGTACCTGCTACCTGCTTGGATTTGCAATTAGTAATCGACCACTTTAAATGGAAATGAAAGCACTACGTTTAAGTCAGTGGAATATATATTGATATTAGCACTTTAAGTTAATAAAATATTACAAAGTGATAGTTAAAAGAGATTATACCGTGGAACTATTATTTTATGTTACGGAGGTGAATTGAATGACGATGTCATTGAATTCATACAACCAAAAATTCATACTTTTGGAAAAAAATGCATAGAAACGGAACGGAGACATCAGTACTTTACTTCTGTGAAGAAAAATGAAAACTATTCTAAAAAGAAATTAAGGCCAAGTTAAAGATGAAGGTCAAGTGGGAAGAGTGAATGTCAGGTGCTTTCAGAATAGCTTCTGCTCAGGAGACCAACCACAGACCACGCTCGCGTGCGGAACCCAATCCTGAATATTTCCTTGTTCCCCATCTTATTAAGTGGTTTTGTAATTCAAGGCATATCGTTACATTTGCATTGCTGTAAACCCTCACGCAAAGGCCCTTGACTTACTGCAGGGCATAAATTTCAACAGCGCTACTAGACCACATCTACGCATCAACATACGACCGCATTCTTACACACTGCTTACCTGCATTGTTCTGATTGCCTTGACCTTGCTTTTAGTATCAGACAGAAAAAATACTAATGAGTATCTGCTGCGTGAAACCCTGAAATTTTGCACATACGTCATTCTTATTAGTGGCAAATCAGGAGGAACGTTTTAACAACTAGTCTGTGAAATTTTTTGAAAGTGATTATTACACGGTTATTTATTTTTTAATACACGTAATAAACCTATGTTGACCATAAATATTCATCAATGCATCGTTGCAAATATTATATATATATATATATATATATATATATATTATAATATATATATATATATTACATATTGCATATTGCATATTACATAGCATCTTCTGGACTTCATCATGGACTCTTCTAACTTACATGGCATCCTCAATGCCAAATGCGTGATAACCTGCTTCATGGCACCCACTTCCTTTCTCTTCCCCTACTAGTGCAGAACTGAAGATTACTAACATAAAAGGAAACAAAGAACTGTATGTGCGACGCATACACACAGGAAAAGTCATCATTGGTCGATTATTAAGATAAATGATACGGTGGCTGGTGTCACTTTCGACACCACAGACCGACCTGTCCTCAATGTGAAAAACTCATTCATCCAAATTGTGTACTCTTTGCATGACCTTCTTTTCATTAACTATTGTATTTTTTTTTTGAAAATGGTCAGGAGGAAGAGTAGGCTAAATGGCCTCACCATCCTCACCTCTTTTTTACGAATATAATTATGCGAAAAAAATATTGACGCACAATGTTCAACGTTTTAAAAACGCAATAAGTAAATGAATTTCACTCTATCGAGCATTATTATTAGCTTGAGTCAGTGATAATATTCGACTCAGTGAAATTCATTTCCTTCTTATATTGGGACGTGTTAAAACAGTTTTTTGCATTAAAACTATGACAATTGTTTTTCAACCTTTATAATTAAATCGTTGAGCAGTACGTTTTGGATGCAAAATGAAAAATTTCTTGTTTCGTTTTTGTAGACTCGTTTATTATATATGTGTATTATCTTAAGCGTTTTTGATTGAATTGTTCCCAAACTAATTGTGTCATAACAATTGTTAATTACGTCATACACAAGAAAGTATTGTCCTACAAGTGTCCCCTGATTGATCTATTGCATATATCCTCATTAACTAAAGAAAGGGGTCGGCATTCAGGCGACATTGTCAAGAATTTCAATGCAGCCTTTCTTACTGAGTCTTTGTTGCTCCCAGCTGCTACCTTTGAGGGTATTACGCAATGAAAACTTGTAAATGGGATCCAATTTTGGCTCCTAGCAGAGAACAGTGTGATTACATACGACGAAACTCATGGATTCAAAGTAACCAATCTCACTTCGCATTGTTTCTTTGCTGAAGTATTATGTATTCTGATGTATCTATCACGGAGTTTTGAATTTGAATTCAGTACGATCTAAAGAACAGTTCCAATAGTCAGAAATGAAAATCGAAATAATTAGCTATCTCAGCTGTAAAGATATCAAAACGATATCCAGGAATTTTACGATATATTTATAATAATAACAATAAAAATGGAGTATTTCATTTGTATTATTAGAAAATATTCAGTATCTGTTGATAAAAAGCTTCAACTTATATACTTACTCGATCATCCTAACTAAATGTTAGGTTATAAAGATAATTTTTAATGTCAAAGTGGTTGATATTTTGGATAATTCCAAATCTTTGCTACTTCATACCAAATTCTGATTTGAAATGCGGACTTTCCAAAATCTCTCTGGCTAACATAGAGACTAAATTCGAAATTATTTTGCGGCATCAGCTTCTAGCTTGTTTCTGAAGTATTCCAATTATGACGTATGTTATTAGAATATGACTTAATGAACGTTCAAAAGATTTTAAAATATCCCAGAATATTTGAAAATATTTATAGAAAGTTCTTTAGCTTTTGGACACCGACAGCAGAAGCGTGTATATAAATCCGAGGGAATCGCTCACCAAAATTTCATTCCCTCTGCACATGCCCTACATTCGACACGTTCAGCAGGCCAGGTTGCAATCGGTGGCTCCCGACACGCCACTAGGCTCCCTGTTGCACGCATGCGCCACCCGGAAGCGATTTGGAACGCTAATCGGAGGTTCATCAGTATTCAGTCGCCCTCATCGAAGGAGAAACGCCCGCCTGAAATTTAGTCCCTTCGCATTCAGACCGACTTGCGCCCTATTACCTGTCACACGTTAACTGCTTAACAATAAGGCGTAAATCGAAATAGCTACCGATCTCCCAAAATGTGAAGTGGAGTTGCCGATGTGTTCCGTCTAACCGACCATGTAGGGGTTGCCTTTCAGAAATTATTGACGGAAGTTTTTCGTTAACAAATTACCATTTTTATACACGAATGAATAATATTATTGAAGAATAATTACATAACAACTATAAAGCAAAATATTTTATTTTATTATAGCATTTTATTTATGTTTCTAAATGATTGAATATTATTGTAATGAGAGGCCACATGAATAAGAAAATAATGTTTTTAGAAAATAATATTTTTCAAAAATTAAATATTTTTGTTTAACAAACACACGTATTAAAGCATTCTTCGTACTTGAAGCAGAAGTACAATGAAATACATGAATTTAATACGAGTTTATTTGTTCGGAGCAATATATTTTTCGATAATTTTAATGAGGTTCCTTGTTCATGAAAATTTCAATGTAGGATTTATTAATGATTGAATACGATTGTCAGTCCACATACTTTTTCAAATACATTTTTATTTAATTTGTTCATCAGTTGAAATTACTTCACATATTCTCCTGTATTCAAAGGTAAAATAAATATAAATTAACCCAACATAGCAACAGAACAAACGTATAATTAGCAAAGCGATTGCAATTGCTAAACGTATGTGAAATATTAAATCGTTTTATACATTATCTCAAGGGAAATGGATTGAACTAAAACGTGAGAATCGAGAAAAGCGATCATTCAAACACTGAATTTTAAATCTCAGTTATGTTAGTAAACGAACCGCATTGCGGCATAGTTGAAGTCAATGAATATTAATAGGAATTAAATTGGGTCAGACAATACCACTGTTAAATTTAAATTATAATTTTTACGGTAGATAATGTCTCGCGAAATTTAATGTCACTTGGGATCACGCTATTCCCCCTCCATGAGTCTGAACACACATACATTATTCAAAATTATTTCAGACGAGAAAATATATCTAAAACAAGTGAGAGTTCAGAATGAATAAATATGAAATTTGTGATACAATTTCACGAGTATTCTCCATTACTTATTCAATTCGAGTTATTTATCTGGTGCAAAAAAAACAGATCTGTTTACTCCAGTTAAAGAATTTGCTTTCAATACTCTATGATACTAATGATGCATCCATTCCTTTTTCGCATCGTCAAAAAGAAATATGTTTCTTAAATTGAGTTTATCTCCTCTCTATATTAACTCATTTTTTCTACTTTGTGAAATAACACATCAGCATGTACTGTATTCTGAATTTTTCACCATTGAAAAGTTGTAATATAAATACTCGTATAATAAATAATATAATAAATAATGAATGATAGAATAAAAATAGTAAAATACTACGGAGAATAGATGTGCATCAATTGTCTCAATTTAATTCTTATAATTATTTTGTAATAATGCGAGGAGTATGTTAAAGTTTTTAATTATTTATAATTAGAAAAATATATATTATTTCTGTTTTTATTGAAGTTTTTGAAAATATTTTCGAAGATCTGTTTTCTGCTAAAGAACTGAACAACTTTCTATTTTCTCGTTTGCTCACTTATGTTTTCGGTGATCATAATTTGGGAGATAGAAACGATGATGTTGGCGGATTGATAGGCGAGAAAAAATAGTGATCCCGAAAAAAACGTGCGGCCGTCTGTATTTCCAAGAAGTTTCATGCCTTACAGACTGCATTCAGTGTCACATTTCCGGAAATTGTCCAACACTGTTCACACGCATTCGCCGTGTGCAGCCGAGGCGACCACTACACCACCAGCCGCCGACTGCGCCAAGCTGCCGCGAAGGTCGGCGACCCCTGCCGATGCGAACCGGAATCCAAACAACGGAGGTATTTGTTGGGGCCCCAAGGTATGATAAAAACTCATGTTAAATCCGATCTTGGTACCAAGGCAAAGTGTATAGGTGTTTTAAATCATGTAATTAACAGATTTGGTTTGTGAATAAATCCTGTTTATGATTGTACCACATTTACTAATTAAATTTCCCGATGCTATTTCGACCATAGGGACCCATTCACGAAAAAGATACCCTCCTTTAGTAATTTATTGCAGTGAAAGTACCGGCATTATCAGGTACGTCACAATATATATATATATATATATATATATATATATATATATATATATATATATATATATATATATACATATACGGATGTTTTTCCAGTATGCATGACCACAAAGTCGCCGCTGAAACGGTGAGATATGAAATCTTTTCAGATTTTCTTCAGAGAACTGGTTCGTGGTTGTCCAATCCTGAACGTCTGTGCGCGTAACCGTGTACCACGTACAGTTTCTTTAAAACTGAGGTGAATGATTTTTCCGTTTTTACAGGCATATCAACGGACGTGGTCGATAGTCCCGTAAGTATAGTGCATGCTTTCATGCATGTTTTCATGATGGCGGCGGCGGCGGCAGCGGTAGTGTTCTCCCCCCGCTGTATGGCGGTATCCGGCGCCGACCTTCATGCCGGCTAGCGAGTTTTCCCTAACCAGGTATTTCCCACCAGCGCAGCACAAGCAGGACAAGCTGTAAGCTCCCGACCGGTCTCCCAGAATGTGTGGTAGTGTAGTGGATGTACATGTAAACATGTGTATGGAGTGAGAATGGACAAGGAAGAGAAAAGAAAGATCGCGCGCGGTCCGTGGCTCTTTCGTCAGGGTACTGCTCAGGTCGGGGTTGATCGGAGAAACCACGCAAAACTATCAGTAAGAGCATCTGGCCGCTAGAATTGTCCTCCAGACAGCGGCTGAGTTCAAACTAGGTAGTGTAAAAAAAAAAAAATTCCGCCACCATCGGGACTCAAATCCTAAGAACTTCCGTTTAGAGACACGACAGTGACGTGCGTTCCGGGAAGGAGAACATTTTACCGTTAAGCACAAGACGCGGTAAAACTACACGGGACCGCAGTCGCATTTGTCTGCCTTCACAATCTCGGCCATCCGGACCGACTACTATACCATTGTATTTTCAGAACAAAAGAAAAGCGACATATCTAAACAATCATTAGTTTGAGAAAGCAAAGTTTGAGAAAGCATCTAGTAAAAACGGACTATTTTCTAAATGTATATCTTGTCTTAAACAAAAATGTTTAAGACAAGATATACATTTAGGAAATAGTCCGTTTTTACTAGATGCTTTCTCAAACTTTGTTAAACACGGATAGCGCCAACGTCGCCGCGTAAAACGTGTATTACAAGCGTGATTTGACTACTATTCCATTGCATTTTCAGAACAAAAGAAAAGCGACATACCTAAACAATCATTATTTTTGGTTAAGACAAGATACAAATTTATAAAATAGTCCGTTTTTACTAGATGCATTCTTAAACTTTGTTAAACACGGATAGCGCCAACGTCGCCGGGTAAAACGTGTATCACGGGCGTGATTTGACTACTATACCATTGTATTTTCAGAACAAAAGAAAAGCGACATATCTAAACAATCATTACAAGATACACATTTAGAAAATAGTGCGTTTTTACTAGATGCTTTCACAAAGTTTGTTAGACAAGGATAGCGCCAACGTCGCTAGGTAAAACGTGTATCACGGGCGTGGTTTCAATACCTTGGCCTGAGCGCCCGCGATGTAGTGCGCCAACTCACCTGCACCCCGAGGATGCCGAAGATGATGAAGAAGGTGCAGCAGATGAGGACGATGTTACCGATGGGGCGCAGCGACGAGAGCAGCGTCTGCACCACCAGCTTGAGCCCCGGCGCGCGGTTGATGACGCGCAGCGGGCGCAGCGAGCGCAGCAGACGGAACACGCGCAGGATGTTGAAGATGCGCGGCGACGACGCGGACGCCAGCGACATGAGCAGGTCCACGATGGAGATGGTGACGAGCGCGCCGTCCATCACGTTCCAGCCCGACGTGAAGTAGGCCTCCCGCCCGTAGAACATGCCCGTCGCCACCACCTGCGCACGCGCAGCCGGGTACAGCGCTCGGGGACAGCGGTCAAGCAAGCTTACCGGCGCAGGACCCCGTTCCCTGGGCCCGTAGCCTTTCCACGCCTTTTACTACTATTCCATTTTGCTCGGGGACAGCGGCCAAGCAAGCTTACCGGCGCAGCACCCCGTTCCCTGGGCCTGTAGCCTTTCCACACTTTTTACTACTATTCCATTTTTTTGTTATTTAAGATTGCATTAACATCTAGGTCATTAACGGCTACTATTGAATTTAACGTTAAGGTATTTGTGAAGGTGACATCAAATGATGATGAACATGCCCGACGACACCACCTGCGCACGCACAGCCGGGTACAGCGCTCGGGGCAGCGCTCGGGGCCAAGCAAGCTTACCGGCGCAGCACTCCGTTCCCTGGGCCCGTAGCCTTTCCACGCTCTTTACTACTATACCAGTTTTTTGTTATTAAGGTCGCATTAACATCTAGGTCATTAGCGACCACTATTGCATTTAACATTAAGGTAATTGTGAGGAGGACAGGATATGATAATGATAGGGGTGAAAGGACGAACACAATACAACAATTACTTCTAGGCTGTCCGGGTGACGCCGCGTCGTTGGCAGATAGGCCGACGTTTCGCCTATCATGTCGCCGGCTTCTTCAGGGTAGTGACTGCCTGCGTAAGAAGCCTGCGACGTGGCAGTCGAAACGTCGGCCTATCTACCAACGATGCGGCGTCACCCGGACAGCCTAGAAGTAATGAACTCGAGCCGCGAAAGCCCACGTGTACACAATACAACCATGCCAGTGGCGGAACCCGAACCCGCGATTCTTCGCTCAGAGATTGCTACGGCACTACTGCCTTAACAATCTCAGCCATCCTGACCGGCTACTATACCATTGTATTATCAAAACAAAAGAAAAGTAACATATCTAAACAATCATTCATTTTGGTTAAGACAAGATACATATTTAGAAAATAGACCGTTTTCACTAGATGATTTCACAAGCTTTGAACAATATATAGCGGAAATACGGTGTAGAAAACTTCCTCTTTGACTACGAAATAACAATGATTAATACGTAATGTGACCACAATTACATTATTTTAAATTGCTATAAGCTTAAGAAATGAAAATTCTATAACATCAAAGCTAGCAGTCAGAATGTTGAAATGTAAATATTAGATCTTGCTGATAATTACCTTTGCAATCTGAGTATGCTTGCCTATCAAAGGTATGATATAATCTAAAGAAGTTGTGACATGCAAGGAAATAAGGTAATAGCCGCCCCTATAGTAAAAAAAGACTATACGGTATTATTTCCTCTCATGGTGCTCTAGAGAAACAAACAAAAGCGTAGATAATTTTTATGTGTCTCGCAGATGTGATAAATATTTAATTATTTAAAAGTTTCTTATAGTTTTATGATCAAAATGACTGAAAATGCGTAGCATGAAAACGATGATATCACGTTTCTTATATATTCAGAATTAAAATAAAAGCAAATTAGTACATGAAATGACTGTAATTTTTTTCTATCTGTATAAAACGATTATTTTTAATAATTGTATGCCATTTACGTAATTCGCTAGACTGTGTTTGAAATATTGTTTTTGAACATAGATACAAAATGAAAATAAAAAGGGAATTATCTCTTCATCGCATATTGCTGAAAATAACATAATGATATTTTTCAAACTAAAACAAAAGGATACGAACTACAATGTTTATCTAGATAATTATATTATTTTAATAATTTTATCAATATACTTAAGTTAATAGACGTTTCAAATATTTGTTTCGCGCATACATAAATTAAAGCGAGAAGTGCAATATCTTAATTGCATCTTGCTGTTTGTACACACTTTTAACACATCTAATTAGTTTTGAGGTTTTCCCATGCGCGCAAAGTTATTATATTCTCAATGAGATGAAGACAAAACATTTATTTTTGTTGTTAACTGAGGTCGCACCAACATCTAGGTCATTAGCGACCACTATTGCACTTAACGCAATAGTTGAAGATGACATGATACAATGATGATAGGGGGTGAAAGGACGAGTACAAATACAACCATGGGCGGGGCTCGAACCCGCAATCCATCGGTCCGAGATCGCTACGGCACTAGATCTCGGCCATCCGGACCGGCTGCAAACGCATTTGCGAACCTATTATTTATTACGAATTGTGCATACGAATGCAGCCTCACGAGAAGCTCGCGTTGGTTCCGGCGAGTAGCGTACCTTCACGAACATCTCGACGGCGAAGACGGCCGTGAAGACGTAATTGGCGGCGGAGAGAAAGGCGCGCTCCGTGCTGTCGGGCGGGATGTTGGGCCGCTCCATGGCAAGCGTGATGCAGTTGAGCCCGATGAACAGAAGCACCACGTTGTCGAACCACTTCTGCTCCACGAACCACACGCAGAACAGGCGAAACCTGCAGCACGCGCGGGCACACACACAATCTACACTGCAGTGTCACACAAGAGTATTCAATTACAATACAAAGTGTAGTACAGTTGTATGATATATGTATCTTATTCGTATCTTTGTTTTGAACGAAGAAAAATTAATGGGAGAAATGTAATCCTCGCGTCACATATTCCTGTTTGAAGAATCTTATTACATTTTTCAATATGGGCAGAGGTTTTATATTGACGTAAAGATGTAGGCAAATACGTAAATAAAAACATACATAAATAATACTTTTATGAGTATAATACGCACTTATATAACTGTCTTTTTGTCTACTGCAATATAAAAAAATAACAAAAAAAATGATTCCAAAAAAACACCTTAAATTCTATAAATTTTCTATGCTCTTTTTAACTGTTTCAAATCTACGAGTTTATGACATGCAAATTCTAATTTATTTTAATATCTAAAAATTGTGATGGAAACATAAGAAACACTGAATCATTGAAAAGCAAATACTGCTCTATTGCTGTTGTTTGAAAGAAATTATTGTTGAGTTTTTGGATTCATAGACTATAGGAGATGGAATGAATCATTCATAATTTGTTGGTGTGAGCTTGTTGTAAATTCAGACATATTTACATATCAGTTCATTCCATAGCATATATGCCAAATTCCCGTGTCAGTGACCATTCAAAGATTACGTAGATTACAATTATTGCATTGCCTCCGCAACGATTGTGGAAGGCCTCATATTTTTACTACGAATTCTACTTCTACATTGACTTCATCTGATTTCTTAGCTCTGATGCCAAAAGCAATAAAATGGTTATATTTAACATCATTTCAAGCCCTCCTGAAAATGTACTACAGACTACAGCTTTATATGTTGAATTTTCTGAGTAGCCGAGAGTGTGTAATCGGTTTGGTCATTGACAAGATCGAAAGAGAAATAATCCGTATTTGATCTCAAGCATTTCCTATTGCAGTCTTCATAAGTCGAGAAGGATTTCACATTATTAAAAATTTTCTACAGAGTGATCTTCTACAGAATTTTCTATGATCGTTCGTGTTCACGAATAGGATAGCAAACATTTCAGTTTTAAAGAGAAATCCACTCATATTGGAAAAATTCATGAAATTCATAAAATTCAAAACGAAATCCTAAATTGAATATAAGCTGATCATAACATGTACCCATTGACATAAAATATACTGAAAAATATATTTCATTTTCTCTTTGTGTTGAAAAGTTGGAAGTTGACTAATTGGCTCTCTAATCACTTGCTGTTTGCTACTATTTATTTTTGCTGGAATGAAAAAGGAATGTTGAGGAGGAATTATGCTGATATTAAATTTACAAATGAGAGACATATTTCATAAGTTGAAGTCGATTTGAATTTGATGGATTCATGAAGATTGAGAGCTTGTTTGTAACATCACACAAACATCACCGTAAGTTCATGAATATCCAATATTGATTATTGAATACCGCATAAATTTTGTCAATCGACGTCATGGACGTTTGTGAAACAAACAATAATAAAATACGTTTATACAATATAATTTAACGAAGTTGCATTGTAAAACATAATTACATAATTACAATCCACGTCTTCTTACATCAATACTGTAAATTTTGAGGTACATAAATCATTATTTTAAATCTGAATCATTGTGTACACGAGAATTCTCTTTACAACCAGAACGATTGAAGCTGAAAGCAACAGGTTAGAAACGAAACACCAGATCGTTTCTCCCGGCAGGGTGATAAGGTCACGCAGGGAACAACACGGGTACACAATCTGATAGCGGCGTCCGCGGCGCAAGCACAGTCTGGAATGAAAAGGAAACCGCCCGTGCTTCATTTCCTAACCGCACCTCCGCCGAGGGTCCTCGCCCTCTGTTTCGCCATTTAAAGATAAGAAATAATTAAGAGCAGATAAAGGCGAGCGGGCTGTTGTGGTGAATTTCGCGGTTGCCGCTGCGGTCGGGGGCGAACTTTCGTCTCGTTCAGAAACGCCGAAAGCAGAACTGGAGAAGAACCTATACATAAATAGTTTATGAGATACTGGCGATCAGAACCGGCGGTATAAGTTAGAGACCCTTTAAACGATTACAAGTTTTCATTAATTTGTCGGTGTCATATACGAGTAAATTTTTTTAATGTGCGCCTGAGAGAGGGCATTAATCGCAGACTTATTACCAAGAATTACAGAAATTTTGATGAATACACTATTTGAATGGGTTTTCGTAATGTCTTGGGTTCTAAAATTTGGTAAGAGAGTGCTGTGAAAAAAATAATGATGTTTCAGTAGTTTATTATACATGTGAATTAAGAGATACTATCACTGAGAGTAACTTTATTGTCGTGTGTAATATTTTGAATTGATTTTATTCCTATGTTTCGTAATATGAAGGTATTTGGGATTTAGTGGTTGTATTAACCCGGCTTTTGCTTACTAGCGGTTTTTCCAGGCCTGGGCCATAAATTTTATTTATCGCTCACGTTCGGGGATAAGAGAGACGTGCAGCGATTGACAATCTATCATATCCCGAATCTCCCTGTGACCGGAAGGTCCAACCTTCGAGTCCCGACGGCGGCAGGATTTTCGGCACTAGCTTGTTACCTACGTCGAATTCAGTCGCCGTCTGGAGGAGAATTATGGCGGACGGCTGATCCGTGGTTTCTCTGATCAACCCTAGGCGAATGCTGGAGCAGTACAATAATAAACGGGCCACGGACCGCGCGCGATTTCACCTTCCTCATCCTTCTCCTATCCCTATCACACACACACACACACACACTTACACTACCACACGTGCAGGGAGATCCCGTCAGGAGCTAAGAGCTTGTCCTGGCTGGGGCAGTGCCCCGCTGGTTGGTTGGGGAAAACCCCTCTAGCAGACGGTAGGTCGGCGCCGGATCTCGCCATACAGCTGGGGAAAGAACACCGCCACTCCAGAGCAAAACATTCACTACACCTACGGGACTAATGACCCTGGTAGTTGATGTGCCCGGAATCACTAAACAATCAATCAATCAATCAATATCCCGAATCTAACATATTTGGCCCTTCAAACTGAGGCGGTTGTAATGGAAAGCTACAGCTCTATTTTTGCCCCGACCGGGAGTCGAATCCGGGATCGCACCACGGACCGCTAGCACGCTGTGGCCACCATGAGCCACCTGAGGAGAAATGTTTAACAACCTACTAAATAAAAAAAAAGTATTAGGTTACGTCAGGTCAACTAGTTCGTTGCGCTGCCACCAGGAGCGTGTGAGGGACCGAGAGAATAGGTAAAAGAAAGGTTTCTCCTCAGTGAGAAAGTCACTGCAGCACATTGGGTGGTATGAATAAAAGTAAGCAAGTACTCCTTGTTCCGAGTTTCCGAGATCTTACTCAGTTTCGTATGAATAAAGTGGGTAAGCAATTGCTCAGTCTCTGAGCATACTCTCAACTGGCGAGCAAATGCTCAGAATTGGTATGAATAAAGTTAAGCGTTTACTCTCTAGAGTAGCAGTTGCTCCAAAATTTCGGAGGGACCTAAGCAGCAGACTCACGTTTGAAAAGTAAGGTTAAATTGGCCGATTTTTTACCGTGTGTTGATATACATATGCAGCGGACTAAAAAAATGCAAGATTAGGCGAAATTCTCGTGATGTAGACTATTAGAATCTTTGCCGAATCGAAAAGTACAATGTATGGTTGGTATGATTTTTATCTGCGTTTGCTTTCAGGCGCGTTTTCATATTGCATATCTTCTATGTTCATTGGCCATCGCTCTTTTCTACTCGGAATTTTTCGGGGTACTGTTTTTTGAAACTTTGTAATGTTTCGTTTCGGCCACAGCGTACTTCTGAAAGCTGGCTCTTTTCAAAAATAATTTTATATTCACTTAGCATTTCGGTAAAAATTAGCTGGGCCACTAGCGCCTGTTTTTCGTTACTGCTATTCATATTCGAATTTAAAGAATGAGACAACAAACTATTGCTCTTTATTCCGCACAAATGTGCGCGACGCGCGTAACGTATGTAACCTCTTTGTTGCTCAAGAACCCAATTTTTAAAACTCTTAGCCTGCACTATCACTTGTTCACGACGAGCAAATGCTCGCGAGACATGAGTAAGTTCTTCGGAGACATACAAAGTTTTTATTCATGCGAAATGGAGCTTCTGCTCAGTGCCGCGGAGTAGACTCACTTTGCTCCGGAGCAAGTACTCATGAGCAAGTGCTCATTTTTATTTATATGACCCATTATTTGGCCATTAAGAAGCACATTTTACCTTATGAATCAAATGAATAATTAAATTAACTTAACACAAAATAGTTTCTGTTCATCTGTTAGTCTACCCATTTGTAAGAAAACTACGAAAATACTGCGATTAATCTAATATATAAAAATAAATGTTTGTTCGTATTATGTGCGAATTCTGCTAGTATACCGTTCATCCGATTACGATAAAACCTTGTCAACTTATTGTTTGCACTTACGCAAGCATGGGACTACGCGTACAGGGGCGGATTAATATTTTTGCCGCCTGTAGGCACATCAAATTTGCCGCCCACTTAAAACATGTTACATTTACATAACACATGTTACATAATGTTACATTTCAAATTGTAACGCTTCAGTAACAATTCCTCGTTAATTTGAACGATTTAACTTTAAAAGTAACATTACATTTTGCACATTGTTTTTATAAATTAAATAAGTTTTTTTGGATTAGCTAATTTTGGATATAAACTGTATCTTCATAGCAAGTAACGTTCAACATTATTAACGTTTGAACACTGAAACGTTAACATGAAAAGGAAACTAAAACATGACAACTAGAATTGCAACATGTTTTCTTTCGTCAACGGGCCTTAGTTTCAGATTCATATACTTCTGAAATCATAAGGTATACTCTAATGAAGTAGACAAATAAATAGCGTGTATTAAATATTAATATGATATTTTTAAAATAAAAATATGATTTATGCTGTTATAGTTTTTAGAGAACCTAAATTTGTTTTAGAAAATATCAAGAAAATTTTGCGCCATTGAAAATTTGCCGCCCTTGAAAATTTGCCGCCGTAGGCACGTGCCTACTGTGCCTATGCGTAAATCCACCTCAGTACGCGTATGTCTGTCGCATATAGAAGAGCGCTGATGATGTTTTTTGCGTTCAGCGCCCCTGAACAAAATCACGGGGCGACCCGCCACACCCTGAAGTATTTTACGCGCCTTTGCTGCACATTCTACCCCTGCGATTGTGAAATATCGGGCACAACTTGAACGTTATCTCGGACAAGTAAATCAAATTTTTTCCAAGGCAGTGTCCTAGCAGCGATTGCATTCCCAAAATTGAGGTGTGCGTTTTAACAATAGGATACTTGACAACCATGTTCAAACCAGGACATAGACTAAATCCATATTCGCGAAATTGTTTTCAGAGCGTAGCGTAAAACGTGATTCAGAATCATGTGACCAGTAGAGTGTGAAATATACATGAAGTATAATGCATTGCAATAGTGAAGCTTTGCAGCGTCCACTAGCATTGAATAAAACTTACATTACACGATAAAGAGCACGAGGAAAAAAAATTGAGATAATATGATTCTAATAAATAGATAAAAAGCTCAAAGTTTCGGTTTTTATTCAAGAGTTCTGTAATGTTCAAGATTCTTACGGTAATCTCTTATATAATAAACTTCCTTCACATAAACTTCCTTCACAGCGGTCATAAAAAAGTTTTGTGGCTTAATGCGCTCTTGAACGAATGTTTTTGTTGACGAAATGGGTTAATTAAATTTCACATTGTCACGGAACACCCACGGCATCCTTGACATTTCAATGCCAATTTAATGGACCGGTTTTCTAAACTGTACGGCGATAAATTGATTTAAACCGTTCGTGTTTTGCATTCCACGAATTGTTCGCCCAGTTTCCTCACGTAAGTGAAATATTTCAGAGAGAAAGTTATGAAGGAACGAGAACGAGAACAAAACATGTAACTGCAATGCTCCATGACTAATACGATTCAAACGTGAAGTAAGAGTAAGAAGGAGAGATTCAAGATTTTAATAATTACCCTGGTGATATACGACCGAGTTACTCGCTATTCACCCAACGCGCTGCAGAGAAGGCCGCATTGAGCAACAGGCAAGCAGCCATGTATCGAACGCACTGTGGAGCCTTAAAATTATAAGCAGAGAATAGTCAAGATGCTGTAAGAATTTGTGATTCTCTTGCAAGTTGATTACATAAACATTATTCATTTCTTTCCATAAATCATTCAAATAGTGTATTCTTCAGATTTTCTGAATCACTGAAAAGTAATTCTTGATAATATGTCTGTGATTAATGTCCTCTCTCAGACACACAATTAATAATAAATTTTACTCGTGTATGACACCGAGAAATTAATAAAAACTTGTGTTCGTTTAAAGGGTATCTAATTTATACCGCCGGTTCTGAAATCTAGTATCTCTTAAACTTTTTATGTATGACGATGTACTTACTGATTTAATACAAAAACAAGGAAATACTAAAAATAAAAATTACAAGATTAGAAATACGTATTACGATTCTGTAGATAAAGATTTTAAAAATCTGTCAATTGACACGTTAAATCTCGTTCATTTAACGTCAGAGAAACAAATAAATTACAAGTTAGAAGTGTCCCACGAAAACATCCTTACTTTCTGGTCTTCTACGCACTTACACAGCAAAGAAAAAGTATTGCAATGTTGCAGCAAAAAGTAAGGATATTTCGTCAGAAAAACTCTTATCGTAACCCTGCTATCAAGAAATAGATACATCTTGATCATGGATGTAGTGAATTACTACCTGTAACACGTTTTATGAATAGAACCCTCGTTTCCAGGCCTTGGATACCGAAAATTGGTTTAAGGCAAAAGGCCAGCTCTTCCGTTTGTCCGTTTGTCTGTCCATACGTATCCATTAGCGCCTCAACCGTTCTGGCCATTTTCTTCAAAACTGACATTCCCCGATCGATCTGGCCGAAATCGAGGCCCTATGAATTTGAAGTGGATATTTCGATTTTGGGGAGTACTTTTCAAGAAACCCTTAACATTTTCAAAATTTTCACAAAAATTACTGCACATTTGAGGATTAAAATTTTCTCTCGTGGTGGGCGCAACACTTTAAAAAATGGCGCAGGTGTCCTGTCGTTTAATTGTCAAAACTTTCCGAAATTGCAAAAGTTACAAATAATCCGAACAAGAATGTACTGTTGCAGCACCACGAGTTTCTGGAACGTCGATAAACACGTAAATTCAAT
The DNA here is from genome assembly GCA_038098605.1 of Gryllus longicercus. Lineage (NCBI taxonomy): Eukaryota > Metazoa > Arthropoda > Insecta > Orthoptera > Gryllidae > Gryllus > Gryllus longicercus. The sequence goes on along the minus strand of JAZDUA010000814.1, from coordinate 233,802 downwards.
TTTTCATTTTACAAAACCAAAAATCCTCCCTTAGTTTTCAATTTAAAAAAAATTATTTTCATTTTTTGAATGAAAAGTACGAAAGTTCCTCCGCCTTTATTACAGAAGGGCGGGTATCGGTGCGCGTCGAGAGTTTTGGCACGGTGTTGAGGTCCATGAGCCGAAGTGAGGGGGGGGGGGTCGGGGGAAGAAGAGCCCTGGCTCGGCGCCCCGGGACACTTACGATGCGCCGCGTGCATCTGCCCCGCCACCTCCTCCCGCCTCGGCTCATGGACCGGCTCATGGGGCGGCCGGAGGGTGGGGAGGAGGAGCGGTTGGGTCGAGGAAGAAGTAGCGGGCGAGAGAAGGGGAGGACGGGCGGAAGAAGAGGGGAGACGGCGGTGTGAAAGGGGTGCCGGCCAAGTGGGAGAAGGGTAGGGCGGGGAGAGGGCGTGCTGGGTGGGAGTTGGTGGCGGGCGCGAGTGTTGGGCGAGTGTGTGGGTTTATTGGGGAGTATCCGTTCTCTCAACATGCCGCTGGCGGGGTGGGTGTTGGCGGGGTGGGTTTGGGGCGATTTGGGAGGACGGGGTGGATTTGGTGGGGTGGGTTTGGGGGGTTGGTTTGGGAGGGCGGGGTTGGTCTGGGCGGACGAGGTGTGCTTGTGTGGGCGGGGTGGGTAGCGAGGGTGGCGTGGGCGGGGTGGGCGGGTCGAGCAGGTGGGCGGGCGAGCGAGCGAGCAGGCGGGATGGGCGGGGCGGTTAGGGTGGGAGGGATGGGCGAGGTTGGATGTGGGCGGGGATGTCAGGCGGGGTGGAAGGGCGAGCGGGCGTGCAGGAGGAAGGATGGGGGCGAGCGGGAGTGGGATGGGCGGGCGGAAGGCGGGGCGGGGGCGTCTGAGGTGGGCCGGGCGGGCGGGGCAGGCGAGGTGGGATGGTGTCGGCGGGGCTTTCAGGCGGGATGGATGGGCGAGCGGGTGTGCAGGAGGAAGGAAGGGGGCGACCGGGAGTGGGATGGGCGAGCGGGAGTGGGATGGGCGGGCGGAAGGGCGGAAGGCGGGGCGGGGGCGTTTGGGGTGAGAGGGGTGGGCGGTGCGGGCTGGTAGGATAGTGTGGGCGGGGATGAATGGGCGAGCGGGCGTGCAGGAGGAAGGATGAGGGTGGGCGGGAGTAGGAGGATCGCGAGGGCGGAAGGAGGGGCGTCGGGCGAGCGGGAGGGTGGGCGGCGCGTTCTGCCTCCGGAGCCGCGCACTTGCAACCTCCTGGCCCTCGCGTGAACTTTCGCGTCACGTAAAGTTCGTCGCGTAACGGAAGGTCGCGGAAGGTGATTTGGGAGCCGACTGCGATGGTGGAATCTTAATTATCTTCGGCACACGGGGACGCCAACTTCACCGTGTCACTGCCCTATTTTGGTAATGTTAGTCGTTATCCTCGATTTATTTGCATGCGAGTGTCGTTGTGAATATAACCTCTTGAAACGACGTTGCTTTCCAAAACTGTCACTGTATATACTATACAATTAAATTACAATAAATGATATTTTTAAGCTCAATGCAACTCAACTTTTCTAGTACATTTCTTTAAAAATGAGACAAAAGAAATAAAATGGTAAATAACCTTTTATAAATTGTTGAGCCAAATAAGAGCTCACAAGTGTGACCAAAAGTCTAAGGTATGTTGCTACACACTCAGTATATAAAGTTAGTGCAGAACGTTTAAAGCAATGATACATTTTTATATAAAAGTTTTCTTTGTATTAATTAATGAGCAGAGTGATTTGGATGAAAAAAATAATTTTAAAATTATACTGTTAAAAAGAGAAGAATGCAGTTTACTTTTTTGTTACGTAGGATCAGAATGAGTCTTAAAGGAATTCGGTGTCCTTTAGTTTTGTCCACTTTGATGAATATTTCAAACTATTAATTAATTGAAACCGTAATTATTACGTATTTAAAACTATGACTTATGAAAATTTATTCGAATTTGTTCTTTTTTACCACAAACCTTTTTTACCTTCTTCATCCGAATGATTTCTGTTACGATAAAATTCTTAAAATGCAATTCGCAGTGTACTAAAACAAGAGACAATACGGAACAGGTAATACATTTGATAGTGTGTGTTATGCTTTCACATGTTATTTCGTAAATTCCTGAAAAATACTATTCTTCCAGGAACGAATATTTATATCTTATATACAACCGCAGTGATTTAAGACAACACGAAACGATTCAACGAGAAACAGTTTTTCCAAATTTACCTTTCCGAATAAAAAAAGTACTAGGATCTTAGCATGACGACATTAACCTAAACGTGTTTTGAAGACAAATGCTTTCATCTTAGCGTCGACCCGCTGATGTAGAACCCACTAAACGTTTTCCTTTATGGAGAGTTTTATGAGGTTTGTTTTTGCAACATGGTAATCTAAGAATAATACATATTTTGAAGATGGCAGTCTAAAACCGATACATATTTTTTACATCTATACCCAATATTTCATAACTCCTACAAGTGGAACATAGACAATATCCGCCTGGTTATTGTCACATTTAAGCAAGGTAGTATATGCACACTAGTTTTCCCCTTCCATAAGTCGAGTTATTCATGCGCAGAGGGAAGTACTGACAGAAATGCTAACTCTCGGAAAAAGGCACATAAGAAACTTCTGTAGAATGACAAATGGGTAGGGCCAGACGATAAAGTCAGCACTCCAAAGCTACAGCAGCCGGCACATAAGGGTACGTGATCGGAGTTCTCAAAGAGGTACTTTCCCACCTACTACCTGTTGTTCGTGTGAACGAAGTGATCACGATCATAATAGTTCAAATACATGCTCTGAAGAAAAAAAAGCATCGCCTAAGGTGATAATCGAGAAAAATCATAAACAAATTTTCTCAATTTAGATCATCAAAATAAGAATATATTTAAATCTATGTCGCATTTATTACTTTAATTTTTGCTATTTTCATTTATTTTAATACTTTTTATTCTTTTACCTTATCTCTGTCGCATATCTGGTAATTGCTCCACATTTCAAAATCTGAATTCATCAAAAAACGATTTTCAGTCGTTGTCAGGAACAAAAAGTATTTTGTGGCGTCCTAATCTTCAAAATATTCTTAATTTTAAATAGAAATAAAATCTTCAATACCGTAGTAGTAGGAAGATGCCTCAACAAATTTGAACTTTACCAATGTTCAAAAATACATATATTTAATCAACACTAAGACCAGCGCACATTTGTTTAGGCGTTCTGTACGCTCTCCTGAGGAGAAAATTTAAGAAAATACTTTTGGGAAAAAAATTGAAAATTTTCCTGAGGCGTCATAACAAGTACTCCAAAATTTAAAAAAAGGTTTCAAATTCAAGGGGCCATGGCATCAGCCAGTTAGATGAGGGAATACAAAATTGGGTGAAAATCTTGCTTTAGGGTTTGGCCTCTGAAGTTATTCACGTACGGACAAATGTTCTGTCATCAATAAATTTTTCGGTGTCAACGACCCATAATAAAGTGATTCTAGGTTGCACAATCTTTTAGAGAAATTAATTTTATATATAGGAACAATATTTATTCTATTTTTAATTACTAGGGATTGGGAATGTATGTTTTTCGAAAATTCACATTTTTTTCCGCAGCATTACATTCCTTTCTCTATATTACGCAATCAGTATACGAGAAAATAATATATTGAGTTCAAGATGCGTGGCGAGAACTTTGGCAAAAGTTGGATAAAATCTTTCGATTTTGATCTGATTTCGACAATGAACAAGATACCTATTGAATTAAAAATCTTCCATGATGGGATTCTCTAACTGTAGTACACGTGTCATTTTAGCAAAGAAAATTCAGGTGGTGCTAGATCCTGTACGGCAAGAAAACCTGAATAAATAGATAACTTAGAGTTAAAGCAAAAATTGAAAACTGGAGGGAATCCATGAAAGCAACAGACAGACCGCAAATTTGAATTTGCGCAATACATTATTCCAGTTCTGATAATTAAAATGCGATACTCATTGATGTTCAGCAAAGCAGGATTCATTTGAATAACTTTTTTCGTCGCTCTTGAATTGTTCACGCTAGACATTTGAGATTAAATAATTAATTGATAGATTGATTCAATATTTCGTTCTTTTGGGGACGAATACGGCTATGGGCATTAACTAAGTGTAGTGCATGTTTTGAGGAAGTCATTCCGTAATGTAGTGCGTGTTTTGAAGATGGTGGTGATCTTCCCCCGCTGGATGGTGAGCTCTGGCGCCGACCTTCATGTCGGCTTTTGCGGGGTTCTCCCGATCTAGGTATTTCCCACCTGCGGGGAACCGCCCCAGCCCGGACAAGCTCTGAGCTCCCGACTGATGTAGAGGGTCACGACATGTGTGGTAGTGTAGTGCATGTTAGTGTGTGTATAAGGAAAGGACAAGGAAGGGGAAGGAAAGACCGTGGTGGGTACCTGATACGTTTGAAAAGGTACGGCTCTAGTATTTATCTGAGAATCCACGGGAAACCACGGGTGATCCACCGCGATCCCTCCAAATTTCTAGTGGCACTCAGCGGCGTACAGACGAGTCCTGTCCCGCCTGGTCCAGTCCATCTCGTGTCACCTACCTGTTGTTGGGCGGGAAGAGGTAGAGCGAGAAGTCCTCCCGCTCCTTGAGGATACCGCGCGTCTCCACGGGGCACCACAGGTCCAGCCAGCGCCCGGGGCCAGGCACGGGCGACTCGGCCGGCTCCGCCTCCGCCACCGCCGCCTCGGGGTCCACGTCGTCCGCGCCGCCCACGCCCCCGCCGGCGCCGCCCACTGCCGCCGCCACCGCCACCACGACGGCGCCGCTGCCGCCGGGCGACGCGCCGCCCCCGCCGACGCTGCCGCTGAGGCTGGTGCGCTTGACGCGCGGCAGCGGCGACCCGCTGGCCGGCGGCACGCCCCGGGGACGCCCGCCGCCCGCGTGCGGGCCCGGCGCCACCCCCGCCTCCGCCGCCACCGCCGCCTGCTGCTGGCCCACGCGCGCGCGTCACCACTACTCGCTGCCCCAGGCGTTTCAAGACCGTTCTGGTGGATTCGGAGGCGTCCGCGGCCGGAGTCATTTGGTAATTGGTTGTCCGGGATGTGCCACATCACAGCCGTCATGTTGTGGCCTTTTTCAGGGCTATGCTGCCGGCTGAGACGCGGCTCATCCCGGACAGCCAAGTATCACATTGATCGTTCTGCACGTCTGGCCCTGTCTAGAAGTGATCTGCTAGAGTCTGAGAAATCTATCCCCTATTCTTTCACATTTTGATAAAATTTATTTCATAATACATATGTTCTCCTTACGTAATAATTGCTATTCTCCGAGCTATCAAGCATCGTATTCCAATATAAAAATTAAAAATACTTTTTCTAAACGTTATAATTCAGTACATTTGTAGAAAAAAATGTACAAAAAATGTTCATAGTTCGTAAGCACAGTGGGCATTTTTCATGATCATGATATATTTTTATGCCGAAAAATCCAATCTCGAGCATTGAAAAAAACTACTTTTTGTATTTAATATGCTGGGCTGCTGGCCCACGCGAGCGCGTCACAACTACTCCCTGCCCCACGCAGGCTTTTCAACAACTGAGCGTCCTGGTGGATGCGGAGGCGTCCGCGGCCGGAGTCATTTGGTAATTGATTGTCCGGGATGTGCCACATCACAGCCGTCATGTTGTGGCCTTTTTCAGGGCTATGCTGCCGGCTGAGACGCGGCTCATCCCGGACAGACACGTATCACATTGATCGTTCTGCACGTCTGGCCCTGTCTAGAAGTGATCTGCTAGAGTCTGAAAATTTATCCCCTATTCTTTCACATTTTGATAAAATTTATTTCATAATACATATGTTCTCTTTATGTAATAATTGCTATTCTCCGAATTATCAAGCATCCTATTCCAATATAAAAATTAAAAAATCTTTTTCTAAACGTTATAATTTTGTACATTTGTAGAAAAAAGTTACAAAAAATTTTCATAGTTCGTGAGCACAGTGGGTATTTTTCATGATCTCGATAGATTTTTATGCCGAAAAATCTAACTTCGAGCATTGGAAAATACCCACTTTTTGCATTTAATATGAAAATAATTATTCTGCATGATGACGTGGCGTGATTCGGATGTTTTGAGAAAGGGCTAAATTTTTTAAAATGTTTTATTACGTTGAATCATTCGTTCTCGCATTAAACGTGGAGGAATGCTAGCTTCACAGTAAAGCAAGTCAGTCATCGACAATCGTACTCAGTCATTGCCTTTTATCAGTTCGACCAGGGGTTTGGCGCCGTTGGATCCCAGGGGGTTCCCAAACGGACACCCATCCGAGAACCCGCGGTGTCTGGAGTTGCTTAACCTCCGTGACTTCATGCAGCGTGGTTAAGCAATTAGGCTACCGACGCAAGCTTAACGTTACACAACATCCCTCATTAGAACGTTTTTGTAAGACGGGAGATACAATGTCGTAATTCGTAATCATTGTCGTCATTAGGAAATAACGTGTCTCCAGAAAAAAATGAGTTTTTGCAAGTCGTACTATGGAAAACATACGTAAAACAAGGACTTAGTTGGAACTCAAAACCTCTAAAAGTACCTAACATCTTAAAGTGGAAGTTAACTACATAAAGTGTAAGCTATGAAACATTTGTCGAAGACGATAAATCAGGGAGAATGACGGGGTGAAATAAGTATTTACTAGGCTGTCCGGGTGACGCCGCGTCCATGGCGAAGGTGCCGACGTTTCGGTCGCCATTCTGCGTCCTTCCTCAGGGCGTACAGCTAGTAAATACTGACTCCGGCCGCGGAAGCTTACGCTCTCACGGGGTGAAATAAAATTCCATCATTGGCCGCCGGCGCACGGGCAGAAGCATTATCTCCAGAATTGACGTTTTACATCTGTCAAATTCACGACTCGCAAAACCTCTGCCTTTTCGCCCCGCTGCGCAGAAGGCGAGCGCTCACCAGCGTGTTGACGGGCTTGTGGGCGGGCGGCGCGCGCAGGCTGTTGCGCGGGGAGGGCTCGGCCGAGGAGCGGCGCGCGGCCGCCGCCGCCGCCGCCGCTGCCGCCTCTGCGTTGTTGGGCGGCGGCGGCGCGGGGGCGTTGTTGGGCGGCGCGCTGGGCGCCGGCGGCGGCTGCGACGGGGGCGGCGCCGCGCCCTGCGCACAACACCCATTGGCCACATGACCCCACCCCTCTCTCGTGCTTGTGCATGTAATGCATGCGCATTAGAATGGCTGTGAAGAAATGGTAGAACTCTCTTGCTACCCGCCCTTAGATCGGTATAGAATGGGGAGCGAGGAATAAAGAAAGTAAGAAGGAATGTCTGCAAAATTTTAAGCAATTTAAACAATACTAATATTGACATTAAAAGAGTATACACTTTTTATTTTTTGTAGGGAAATCGTGTCATGCTTTTTCAAGTTTTTAAACGTAATATTCTTATTATCCATTTTTTTGACATTCAAATTTGATTCATTCAGATTTTACACGATCCAAAATTCGTTTTGTAACTTAACAACCTCTGATATAACTTTTGATTTAAAAAAAACATTTAATATGTAGTTAATTATTATTAATGATAAAAGTTCAATAGAAACATAATGAAACAAATTTGTTTTTGATTCTTTATCAGAGAGTAAATAATTAATACTAAATCATCCCTCAAACGACTGTAAGGGAAACAAATGAAAAATTGATGAATATGAGATGACGTGAGGGGAGCATTATTATTATTATTATTATTATTATTATTATTATTATTATTATTATTACTATTATTACTATAATGTCCAATTATAATGAAAGATCTGCGCACAGCCTTGATAAATTTTATTGTCGGGAACATCAACAGTTCAATTATTATCTTTAAGGTTCCAAATTTTATTAAATGAAGAACTACCAAGATTGTGAAATCCCTCAAAATTATTCGAAAATTGGCCTACAAAATAATTACTTGCTATCTATATTTTACAGATAACTTCCATTTTTTACTCTTCCTCGTGCAAAAAGCAAACAACTTAATGAAAACGAATTTTCAGCAACTGTGAAACGAAATTGCAATCACAACCACCTGTGACGGCTAAAGCACTAGCTATCAACACATCCTTTCGGAGGCACGAGCTTCGTAACTGAAAGTGGCCGTGAATGGAGAATTGTCACGTAGACCTAATAGCCCCGATGGTGAGGTAGCCTGAGGAGGGCTGATCGCTTCAGGTATACGAAAATACTCGCGCACCAAAGTAGCATTTTGCATAAACTGAAATATTTTTCGGAAGTGTTCATTGAAAAGAGTAAGAAATATTACTTCACAGAGACGACAACAAGGGGTATTTAAGGAGAAATATGAGAAGCCTCATCGAGACAAAATGTCACTTGTTAACTAACATATTTATCACCTTAACTTCCCCATTGTAAATGGGTCAAAGATACTTACTACATTTATTGAAATGTAATAGAGAATTATATTTAAATAAAAGGAGCAGATTTTCAGAAATACTTAATTTCGTTGAAAAAAAAACTTTTTTAATTAAAAATTTACAATATTTTGGTTGATATATTTTGCTTTGGGATATTCTGAATTATATTCATTGATATAATAGAAAAAATAAGTAGAGTGCACCTTTATCTTACGAGATTGAATTTTGACTGTAAGTGCAAATGTTTTTCTAAAAATATAGGCAAACCGCAACGCGATCTTTTTTGTAAATTCAATTTTTTTTCTTCGAAATAATAACACATAAACCCGAATACTCCCGTTAGAAACCCGAAAAATGACTTCATTCTATCACAAGCGGTCAAGTATTTTAAGGAAGGTAGGTAGAAACGAACAAATATATTACAACTACGGCAAAACACGAGTATTATTATTTGCATTAACGCAACGGAGATAAAATTAATTAAAAATTATTGACTGGTTATATTTATTTATGTATTTTTTTGTGTATTTTTTATTTATTTATGTATTTTTTATTTATGTATTTTTTATTTATTTATGTATTTATTTATTTATAAAACCTTCATTGTATTCCATTTTATTTCCCGAAAATTACATAATAAATGAAAAAAAGCATTCTGATGACATTTTTCAACTCGGGTCCAACAGAACATTACCCCTCATATACGATTAACTTTGTAATGTAACATGGAAACAGGGAGATAAAGCAATTAAAGAGTTGGGGAGAGCGAATTGTACGCACCTGCGTGTCGTTGCGGATGGCGGCCGCCAGGAGGCCGCCGTTGCAGTGCGCGTGCTCGGCGCAGCTGTTGTTGAGCGGCTCGCCCGCCTCGCTCGCGCCCACGCCCCCGTCCGACGGACGCCGCCCGCGCCGCCGCAGCGACGGACGCGACAGCCGCCATGAGCAGCGCCGCGGCGCGCCCGGCGGGCTGCGAACACAACACCCCCTCGCTCGCACACGCCCACTCGCCTCTGATTGGTTGGTTACCTCGTACAGGGACAGGTGGCTCAGGGCATCAACTGATGTCGGGAGTTTTGCCTGGTTTCTCCGATCAAAATCAGGCGAATGCCGGAGCAGTACCCTAACAAACGGGCCACGGGTCGTCCGCGATATTCCCTTTCTCTTCCTTGTCCTATCCTCCCACTTACACACACACACACACACTCACATGCAGCGCCACGGCGCGCCCGGCGGACGGCGAACACCACACACCCTTGCTCGCACACGCCTTCTCGCCTCTGATTGGTTGGTTACCTCGTATAGGGACAGGTGGCTCAGGGCATCAACTGATGTCGGGAGTTCTCTATGGTTTCTCCCTAACAAACGGGCCACGGATCGTGCGTGATATTCCCTTCCTGTTCCTTGTCCCATCTCCCCACTTACTTACACACACATACACTCACATGCAGCGCCGCGGCGCGCCCGGCGGGCTGCGCACACCACACACCCTCGCTCGCACACGCCCACTCGCCTCTGATTGGTTGGTTACCTCGTACAGGGTTAGGTGGCTCAGGGAATTAACTGATGTCGGGAGTTCTCTATGGTTTCTCCCTAACAAACGGGCCACGGATCGTGCGTGATATTCCCTTCCTGTTCCTTGTCCCATCTCCCCACTTACACACACATACACTCACATGCAGCGCCGCGGCGCGCCCGGCGGACGGCGAACACCACACACCCTTGCTCGCACACGCCTTCTCGCCTCTGATTGGTTGGTTACCTCGTATAGGGACAGGTGGCTCAGGGCATCAACTGATGTCGGGAGTTCTCTATGGTTTCTCCCTAACAAACGGGCCACGGATCGTGCGTGATATTCCCTTCCTGTTCCTTGTCCCATCTCCCCACTTACTTACACACACATACACTCACATGCAGCGCCGCGGCGCGCCCGGCGGGCTGCGCACACCACACACCCTCGCTCGCACACGCCCACTCGCCTCTGATTGGTTGGTTACCTCGTACAGGGTTAGGTGGCTCAGGGAATTAACTGATGTCGGGAGTTCTCTATGGTTTCTCCCTAACAAACGGGCCACGGATCGTGCGTGATATTCCCTTCCTGTTCCTTGTCCCATCTCCCCACTTACTTACACACACATACACTCACATGCAGCGTCGCGGCGCGCCCTGCGGGCTGCGCACACCGCACACCCTCGCTCGCACACGCCCACTCGCCTCTGATTGGTTGGTTATTCCGTACAGGGACAGGTGGCTCAGGGTATCAACTGATGTCGGGAGTTTTGCCTGGTTTCTCCGATCAAAATCAGGCGAATGCCGGAGCAGTACCCTAACAAACGGGCCACGGGTCGTCCGCGATATTCCCTTTCTCTTCCTTGTCCTATCCTCCCACTTACACACACACACACACACTCACATGCAGCGCCACGGCGCGCCCGGCGGGCTGCGCACACCACACACCTCGCTCGCACACGCCTTCTCGCCTCTGATTGGTTGGTCATTTCTACAGGGCGAGGTGGCTCAGGGCATCAACTGATGTCGGGAGTTCTCTATGGTTTCTCCAGTCAACATCAGGCGAACGCGATATTCCCTTTCTCTTCCTTGTTCCATCTTCCCACTTACTTACACACACGTGCTCTACCACACATGTCGGGAGACCGGTTGGAACTTCGAGATTGTCCCGGCTGGGGCGCTGCCCTGCTGGTGAGAGATACCCGGTTCGGGAAAAAACCCGCTTGCAGGATCTCGCCATCCAGCGGGGTGAGATCACAGCCATCCCATGAGAAAAAAAAACAACAACATGTTCTACACTTAGTGTCGGAAATCCTGCCACCGTCCGGTCTCGAACTCCAGAATCTCCCGATCAAAGACACAGCAGTGACTTATGATGAAGCCCTGAGCCATCTCAGCTGGTTATTCTCACTATTGAATTGATGAGAATCTAATCAATGCGGTTAATACTCCAGTATTGAGACACTCTTTTTGGGCATTAGGACCGTTTATGGACAATAAAGTTTATTGAGGATATTTGTAACGTCTAGACCCCTTGTATTAGAGCCACGTGACTTACTTTACAACTATGACGACGAACTATACCCACTTGGAAAGAACTAATGATGTACAATTGAAGAAAATATATATGAATTCAACGTTCCAATTATAAGAATCCATTGATTGCAGGTTCAGTTGATATGTGATGGATCTTATACTAGATTCATCCTGAGATTTGTCAAGCAGTCGCTTCTTTACTGAAAAAAGCTTATTTGTCAACAGAAGGAGCAATGTATTCTAAACATGAATCCACTATATAGGAAGTAAAATTTACATCTCATGAATCAATCACTCGTGGTCAAAGCTAATATGAATCTATGATTACCTGTGACGTTTCTTTTTGCGCTTAACATCCTAACAAAATTATTTTAGTGAACGCAGACACATGAAACCGCTCGATCTACTTGCCAAGAAGCTCGGTGCTCCTGCGACCTTCATACGCCTTCCTTCGGAAGAGAAGTAAAGCCGGCTGTCCCATGTTAGTAGATTAACTTGCATGTAAAAGATCCTAAATGACGCCTCTTGAGCTAAATTCAATTCGCCTGTTTCTCGCCCAAGTAATACCTCCTTTCTCTGGTAGTAGGTGAAAGAAGCGTAGCGAAATTTGCGTGGGCAGACGGTAGAGCCTCGCCACGTAAAATAAGGCATTAATTCAATTCCACTGACACAACCCTCATTTCCCCTCTGAAGCGAAAAAGGGGTGTACACGAACAAGCTGTAGCGGCACTAGGCGTGGAATAATAGTTACATATATTTGACCCATTTATTCTATCGAAATACGAGTATGGAATTATGATTATATTCTTAACTCCTGGTTTTTATTGTTTTTTCAGTGATCATTTTCTTTTCAAATTCTGAATTTTATAAACATCCTTGCGAAGGGTAAGGAATACGTCTTCTTTCTGGGTCTCGTTTTGTTTCTGTGTTTTATCAAATATTTCAGTTATTATTGTATAGCAATAATGTGAAATAAATAATAATAAGTCTCAAGTTAATCTACAATTCAAACAAGTAAACAATTCATGCTTGCGGGTGGCTCTTAAAAGAGAAGCATCTTTGTCTGTTAAACATCCAAACTGGAACCTAGAAAGTTAATGCACTTATTATACTCGAGTAAACACGATTGTAAAATCAAGGAATTCGAAATGTTTAATTTTAGTTTCAATAAACAATTTGAATTTGTTTGATTGATGAATTACTACATTTCGATGGGTCATTTATTGTATTTGGTAGATGAAATGGGAATTAATATAGCTAATTATTTTTTTCAATTTCAACCGAATTCTTTAAATAACTATCATGTGTCGGCTTTCCATTGATGTACCACCACTTTGAAGCGCTTTGTACAACCTCCTTTTACATATTGCACCAGCTGCTCAGAACACAGGAGCCGCGAACTTTAGTAAGCTAGTTAACTTTTCCGCAACCTTGGCATGCCTGAATTGAATTGAATTAATGCCTTATTTTAGGTGGCGAGGCTCTACCGTCTGACCACGCAAATTTCGCTACGCTCCTTTCACCTACTACCAGAGAAAGGAGGTATTTCTTGGGCGAGAAACAGGCGATTTCAATTTAGCCCAGAAGCGTCATTTAGGATCTTTTACATGCAAGTTAATATACTAACATGGGACAGCCGGCTTTACTTCTCTTCCGAAGGATTTTCTCGCCCTTAAAAATCCACGGCTTCGATCGGGTTTGCATCCGCCAACTTGGGTACAACAGTTCGAAACGCTAACTGTTACACCATCGCCGCGCGCGAGCTTGGGGTAAAATACGATAAACACTTTTTGAACTCGAGCGTTGTGAGATTATGTCGTCGAATGTCACGTGTGAACTTCAAGACGACACAAATACGCTACAACTCCATATTCCTGCTAATATAAGAAAGCTATTAATGTACTATTTTCTTTGTTCGCAGTGATATGTTTCTAAGTGATAAGTTCGACATCCACGACTCATTTGTTTTTGCTTCTTAAGACCAAAAAATTCCAATTTTAAATTTAATGAATTGGGAAAAGAAAAACGCATGTCTTTGAATTGTAATGTATTGTAGTGTGTCATATCCTCATTTTACACTAGTTATTTTATAATATTCATATAATACTTGTATGTAATGTTTGTCACGGTGACAACAGATCCTTTTTTATGAATTATCTGTAAAAATCTGCAATAAAATATTGAAACGTTAAACAGCGTCTCTTGTTTACCCTGCGCCTGTTCCATTTGGTGAGCTTTATAATATTGTAACACAATTGACGATAATCGCAACTTGTATGTCATTTAGTTACGAACGTGGAGAGTTAATGTGGATGAAACTAATCTGTTTGTATGCTTATTCAGTAGGGACGTTTTACTATATTCGATTTTATATTTAATACCTGTCAGCCATGTGGCTACCTCTCTTTCACACCATCACACCACATTTAAAAAAAATCGAAAGTACATAGTTCAGTGACACATTCACTTTTCCATGCACATTGGATGGTGGATTATTTTCTAATTTTAAAAATAATTATAATTACAAGAAGGGGTAGGAAGGTACGATCTGCACCTAGTGTTAACAATTGTTTGCGAATATGTTTATAAAAACCAACAAAAGAATATTATTTTTTTCCTGTCGGAGTTTATTCTGTTGAGACGAAAACTCATTACAAGATGGTAGAACATTAGATGCAGACTTCTCGGCAGACTCACAAGGCCGTCTGTGACAACACACATACATGAAAGTCAAGGGACAAACGACAGCGGCCACGGCGGGACACGAACCCACGACCCTTCAGAACGAGTCAGTACCCTCTCTACCCACCTCAGACTTCCAGGTCGGCATCGCACCCCATGTGAACATAATCATATCCATAATAAGTCATCTATTATCACTTATTGAATTGAATTTGCCTTTTTTTACGTGGCGAGACTCGGGCCATCAGGCCCGCTCTTCCGTCTGACCACGCAAATTTCGCTACGCTCCTTTCCACTAGCAGAGAAATGAGGTATTTCTTGGTTCTCTTGGGCGAGAAACAGGCGATTTTTGAATTAGCTCAGAGGCGTCATTTTGGCTTGAGGATCTTTTACATGCAAGTAAATCTACTAACATTGGACAGCCGGCTTTACTTCCCCTCCGAAGGAAGGCGTACGGAGGATTTTGTCGCCCTAAAAATTGACGGCTTCGATCGGGTTTGAACCCGCGAGCTTGGGTATAACAGTCCGGTACGCTAACCGTCACACCATCGCCGCCGCATCATTTTACACTTATCATCAATCAGCCATTGTTTATCCCTCATGTACGCCATAGTACACGGCAGAGGCAAACCATTTCAATGATCATCTGTCATTGAAAGAGGAGGACCCAAAAGCGTAGGTTTCTCTATTGCCTACGCTCAGAAATGAGTATGGAACTCATTTTAATCATTTTGATGATGACGAAGTTGAATTTCAATCATCTTCGTCATCATCACTTGCCGACTATTAATGAATAAACAATTGTTTGGGAAACTTGTTAACAACGAATACATATTTAGACTAGGTTTTCTACCATCCGTCATCTTAGGGTTTCGTAATGATGCTCAATAGAATCCTCCCCCCAGTCATATCTCAAGGGCAAGTTATTTAAATATATTGTGTGTTCATATCAGCGGAGTGAAGCGTATTACGGAGTTATTTAGTCTCGCCATGTTCCCACCCAAAATTCTGTGAGTTCGATCTTCGCTGAGATGATTGGAAAGGGTGAGTAATTCACAGTAGCTGCGTCAGGCGTGCTCCTCACTGGAGGCTCGGCAAATTAGAATTTCCGAGGATAATGATCGTTCTCTGCAGAGCTCAAGTGATGTAATTTGGTGTCACTAACTCTGCCAGCCCGCAGGCTCTACCTGTGTTTAAACATTTGCGAAACATTAACTAAAGAATAAATAACTCATCAGTTAAGATAATAATTTAATAATCTATGCATGTAAAAACCACATTTCTGATTAAATTTTGTTTCTAAACAATTTACTCATATGGTAATTTTTAAATGTCTTCAAAAAGTAATCTTATGTAAGGATGTAACGTAGTAGTATGTACTAATTTATTATTTTAGTGAAAACAAAGATAACTACCATGTGTAACGAAACCTACTACAGCAATAATAATATGATTTGCAATTAAAAATTGCTTTCACGTTTCCACCTTTCAGTTAAGGCTTTTTATGTTAAGTTGTAGTGTATCTAAATTTTAAAACATCAGTTTAATATGAATAGTTATGGTGTTAATATAGAACAATATCAATAGAAAAAATCATTACTTGACAACAAAAATGACACATACTTAATAAAAATAATGTAATGTAATATAATATGTACAAAAGGAGTTGCTTTAAAGCGACTCAAAATAAAGCAAATAAAAAAATTAAACATAATACTTGAATCTATTACTCAATGGTCAAATACTTCTCAAGAATTCGTCACAATCAGTTTGGGGAGTATATTTAATTTTAAAGTTCTGATCATTTTTAACGGCTTTATTGCCAATTTGTATTTCAGCAGATTTTAGAGTTACGAGCGTTCACTTTCATTTCAGTGTCATTTTAATAGGCCCTGTGCTCTAGAAAATTCCCATATCAAATTAGTTTTCTTAATGATCCCGTTACTCCGGAGTAATATGCAATATTTTGCAAACCCAATTAACGTCTGTAAACAGAGACAAAGCCAATCAACAAGACAAACAAAATGATTTACTATCGCTTTAACGTAAATGGAGGCACATAGGTCAAACGTGTCGGAAAATTTCAGGTGAGATTGTCGTGCACGCAGGTGGCTTTGAAGCACGGTCTATCCATTTACGTAGAAGTTGGTATGTAAAAGTGGGCCCTGGCCTTGGAAGGCACGTGGCACGAAAGGTCGTGAGGGAAATACAATAACTGCAATCGATTTACAACCAGCTGTGTGTTCACGCAGACAGTCGAAGTTTTGAATTGTTCTTTAAATAATTTCTTGTTCAATATTCGTAGACAAGTCTATTTAAATTCAAGGCCTACTTTCGTAAATAGAAAGAGTATTTTAGTTCGGAAAGTGCGAGAAACTTATGTTTATGAAAAGGAAACGATTTTTTCAAATATGTTAATTATTTTCAAAATAAAATATTTGCATAACCAGGAAATTGAAAGGTAAATAATAACATAGCTATCTTATTACAATGAATTTCTCATAAAAATACTAATGTTGAATAAAATATGAAGACACATAAATCTGTTTCGGTTTTTCCGAGAAAAATTGTTATAGGGTCATTAATAGAATCGTTGCCTCAGAAAAGAGGGTAGAACCCAGAGTTCCAAGGGACTGTCCTTGATAGCAACAATGCTACGTTTTAGGGTCTTTGTCGAATCATTTTTGATATACACAGAGAACGCACGGAAAACTCTCAATTGATTGTTCTTAATTAAGAACACACAAATAAAACACGGGTTATCGACATTTCGTCTACACACACTGTGAAATATCAAACACCCTCTCGGGCATTTTATTCACACCCAGTGAGATGAGAATCACATGCATACCTCTCGTAACTCAAGGCAAGTGGCTTATAATCAAGTACTCATAGCAACATTGTTCTAAGAGATGGAGACGGAAAAATATTGATGTCTGGTTCACTTCTCCCACTCTTCTCTTGCGTTTCCATTGTTAATCGACAATTAGTTATTTATTATTTTGTTACGTAAATATTCGCGTGGAACACTGTACACAGGAAAATGACATGTGTACTGTGTTCCGTTTGGATTCGAGTTAATAACATTGTACCAATAAAACAGTTCTGAGATGTCACCTTGAAAAGTTATTGCCGATACAAATATTTTCAAAGGGGCAGTTCTTCTGGCAAGCCAGCTTTGGTTTTTGCATGATTCATGCCTCATCCCGCCTCTAGTGGTCCATGGGATAGCTTTTCGTGGGGTGATCTCGGATCGATTCCCGTCGGGGCAAGAGTTAGAGCTGCAGCTTCCTAATAAAATCGTCTCAGTTTCTGTAGTGGTGAGTCGAAAGAAAAAAAACTAAGACATGCCAAGAATGCTAGATATGGTGATGAAAACACGTATCTTTGTTACCCCCAGCGGATAATAAATAAAAGCAGGGCCTAAGCCAAACACCACTAGCTAGCAAAAGTCGTATTAATCCGGCTCTAAAATTCAAAATACAATTCTTCATCCCGTTACCAGCAGATAAAAGGAAATAATTGAAGAAAGTGGCGAATATTTGTCGACTACTTAATATTTTAATTCACTAGTATTCTGAATAATATATTACTGTCAAGATTTGAATCTTTGGCCGAAGTATTGCTTTAAAATGCCCCGAACGAGAGAGATGATTTACATATTTTATTACGCAGAAAAGCGCATCCACCGAAACCATCCCACACACATCTCCCGCCCACAACACCACAAAGCACACGCCGCTCCTTTAGATCATTCAGCACGATGTAACTTTAACGCGGCGCCGGTAATCGATAGAGAAGGGTCTGTGTTTCGCATCTCCCTTCGGGCCAGTCCATTTGCGTGGTGGCGCCTCGCCGCCTTGGCCTGCCTGCGCTGCTCCGGCCGACGGCAGGCCTTGCCGGCCGGCCGGCAACGGCGAGGGCGGTTTGAGCGAAGGCAAAAGCCCGCGTTCGCCGCCGCCGCGCCGTCCCCGCCCCGCCGTCGCCCCGTCGCCGCCCTGCCTCCGCCCCCGCCTAGCCAGCGTCCCCGCCCCCGCCCCCGCCGCCTAGCCGCCGCCCCGCCGTCGCCGCCTCTACCGCCGCCTCCGCTGCCGCCCACGCCGCCGCCGCCTCCACCGCCATCCCCGCCGCCGCCCCGCCATCGCCCCACCGCCGCCCCGCCGCCGTCCCCGCCACCGACCCGCCTCCAACCCACCGCTGCCCCGCCGCCGCCCCGCCGCCGCCCCCGCCGCCGCCCCGTCGCCGCCCTGCCTCCGCCCCCGCCGCCGACCCACCGCCGCCCCTTCGCTGCCCCGCCGCCCCGCCACCCCGCCACCACCCCGCCACCACCTCGCCGCCCCGCCGCCGCCCCGCCTCCGCCCCTCGCCACCCCCGCCACCGACCCACCGCCGCTCCGTTACGGCCCCGCTGCCCCGCCACCGCCCCGCCACTCCGCCACCTCCTCCGCCTCCGCCCCACCGCCTCCGCCTCCGCCTCCGCTGCCGCTGCCGCCCTGCCGCCTAGCCACCGCCACCGCCACCGCCTCCTCCTCCTCCTCCTCCTCTACCTCCGCCTCCGCCGCTGCCATCGCCACCGCCACCGCCACCGCCACCGCCTCCGCCTCCGCCTCCACCGCCGCCTCCGCCGCCTCCACCGCCGCCACCGCCGCCCGGGCAGCTTTGCGAGCGCCTCGCGCCGCGCATACCAAACGCATCGCGCCCGCCCCCCGGCCCAAAGCCGCCCGCGCCTAACGGCCGGCCCCCAATGCAAGCGGGGGCTCGAGCAGGCGGCTCCTACACCGCTCGCCAGGAATAGCGGCATTGTGGGTGATTCCACGGGGCACGGCCAAACCCCAATGCGGTTTAAAGCGAATTGGACACAGGGGTTTTAGACTTAACGACTCGGAAACTGGACACGTTTTATTCGGGATCTTGAAAAATGAAGAGGTGCATTAATTTACCTTTCGGAATTATCATGTGTATTACAATTTCATATTATCATTTATCGCGAATTAATGAGTGGACTGTTAGTCTATTGGTTGTCAACCTCGAGAATTTCGGTGCAATGCCGGCTGAGGTGCGTGGATTCTCGGAAACTCTGCAGCGGTCACGTGCTTGTGGTGCGCGAGCAGAAGATCGTTGGCAAACATCCAGGAAAATGATATGATCCAACAATTCTGGCTCTAATGAAATGCCATTTTCGCTAGTTAAAAGCGCAGCATCTGGCCGCAAAGTAGTTCTTTAGACTGACAGATGGGCAGTCATTTCTGGTGGTGAATCTGGAAGAGAAGAACTGTGCCCCGAAGTGGATCATTTGTAATATTGGCTCATTGGGAACGATTTGGACTCGTGAAGGAGTATGAAAAATGACGAATAGAGATAAATCATTTTTTTTAATCCACACATTTACTAATATTAAATTTTTAAACTCGAATGTGGTAATGAACTGTTAACTGGAATTTTTGTTTTGTTCTCTTAATGTTTTCCTGTCACTAGAATATTTAGGTCCATTTACATATAATGATTCTCAGCATTATCGAAAAAGCTTTAGCGCCTGTTAGTATAACATTCTTTTACGAACTTTTACGTTTAAGGAGAAAGGAAGACCAATCCCACCAAATCCAACCAATCCCACCAAATCAGCCGCTAAAATATTCACATTCAAACCTTTCTCTCCTACCACACAATTAAAAATAAATAATAATATAATCACACGGACTCAAAATAATAAGGCAGTTAAATACATTGGACTACATCTGGACACCACCCTCAACTGGAAAACTCACATAGACAACAAAGTTCACCACGCCAAAATTAAAATGATTTCATCTGAAACCTCTCATAAATAAAAGTACTAAACTGTCTTTAAACAATGCCACAACTTTATATAAATCAATCATCAGACCCCTCCTCCTGTACGCCTGCCCAATACGGACAAATGCTGCCAAATATAACATACAAAAATTACAAGTCATCTAATCCAAAACAAATTCTTAAGATCCATCACTCAAGCTCCCTGGTTCATCTCCAACAACTTCATACCGAATTGAACATCAAACCCATTTCTTACCATATTGCCTACTATAACTTTTACTCTTACCTGCAATTAATCAACCAAAGCAGAAATCTCAAACTGGGTAAATATACAGAACGGCAAACTCGCATAAAAAACAGACATCCGTTACATGCATTCTTGGACTTATTCAGCTATATCGAATGAATCAATTGAGGTGCTCTGAGAGTCAGATGTAGCTTAGTGTTAGTAGCAAAATCAATTAAGTTAGATTGTAAGCTAGAGTAGAAATGTAAAGATGATATAAACTGAACTTTGTAATCTCATTCAGAACATTAATACCCCTCCCTCCCTCTCTCTCTCTCTCTCTCTCTCTCTCTCTCTCTCTATATATATATATATATATATAATATCTATATCTTTTTATCTATATCTATATATATGTACATATGTAAAGAAAATATATTTTCTTTAGTTTGAACATGCCGTGCTTCCCACCCTTGGCGCGTGGTTAAAGTGGTTGAGACAAAGGTCCGCTAGATGAAATGAGTGGTACGATTGTTGGAAGAAATTCAGATACGCATGAGTATTGAAAATTTATAAGAAAGATATTCTGTAATTGAAGGAAGTGGTGTAAACAGAGAAGCGGTAGTAGTTGGCTTGAATTGTCGTTTCTCTGTTTACAGGTAAGAGCAAAATGTTGTAAATAGTTTTTGTAAATGATAATGTAAATTGTAGTTGGTAAAAATGAATAAAACTCCACTCTATTTACAGGGAAACATATTTTAGCTAATTATTCTGCATAAATAATTGTCTTAGAGAGAGAGAATATATATATATATATATATATATATATATATATATATATAGAGAGAGAGAGAGAGAGAGAGAGAGAGAGAAAGAAAGAAAGATAGATAGATAGACGGATAGATAGATAGATAGATAGATAGATAGATAGATAGATAGATAGATAGATAGATAGATAGATAGATAGATAGATAGATAGATAGACAGATGTAAAAGCGCGCCGCGTGGGGGGGGTTGCTGGCTCACCTGGGCGAGGCGGAGAGCGTGGCGGCGACGAGGGAGACGCGGCGGCCGCCGGCGAGGCTGACGCCGCTGCCGCTGCCGCTGCTGATGCTGCCGACGGTGGCGGAGGCGCAGGCGTTGTTGAAGCGCGCCGCCCCCGCGCCCGCGCCCGCCCCCGCCATGCCGCCCACCGACGGCGGCCGCAGCAGCCCTGGCAGCGACGCCTGCGACGACTGAGACGCGCGCGACCAGCGACGGCGTTAGCGCTTTGCGCTCGCCGCGACCGCAAGGAGATTAATGTTCACATTAGACAGATACACGTTCCATACACGTCCGCATTGAGAAAATTTCACTGTATAAAGGTTCTTAAAACAAGTGGTGGTATCCATCTCTGGAATTCGAATTGGGTATTCGAATAAAATAATCTGTAACAATTGTAGATAAAACTTGTTTTATGGGTAACAATGCATCCACGGCGATGAGATGCTACATGATTTTCTTAATTCTGTCTATATCGGAACATTACTCCAAACTCCATAAGGAGCGTTGAGCGCACTGAAGTAATCCTCCGTTAATAAGCGTCCTCTAGGGGCCGTTGTCACGTCGGGGAATCGCCGACAGGTAGTGTCTTTGCACTTGCGTCATCGAACCACCGGCCCATCTACCCATCGGGGTTGGACTAGCCTTTGTGAATCATGGAAACTCGTTCTGAGGTAACAAATTTTACATGAGGTTCTGCGGGAATCGAACCGGGAACCTCAGAGATGAAAAGCAAGCGACTTCACCACGAGAGCATTCTATACTGCCGGTATTGCCTTTCTGATTTAACATCAATAGTGACTTCACTTAATTCGTGAAATTAACGATTTTAACACTAATTGTATAACTAAACAAAACATTTATATATATGAATCTGTTCGTAATTTTTAATGTCGACAATCAAAGATCCAGACAACTATAATATTACATAAGTTTTACCATGAATGTGAATAATGGAAATACGTTTACATGAAATTGCCCGCTGGAGGCGCCATGCTAAGCTAGTGTAGCGTCGTGCCAATGGGCAAGATGGACCACACATCTCCGAAGGCCAGCGAGGCAGCGGGGGCAGTCCTTTGGCGGCAAGCGGAAGGCTACCAGAGGCGGGCCCTATTCAAGGACCGGGGTGGACGTGTCTCGGAACGCGGGTGTCAACTGGCGCAGAGGGAGATGGGTGAATCCAGCGCAGTTGGCTCTGAATTGCAAACGGTCCCACGTTTCGAGATGAGAGGACGCCGCCGGCATGGAAGGTCTGTCACGTGACCCCTCGCCAAGCGGCTGGAGAGCAACCAGCCGTGGTCATTCGTCGTCGAACGGAATCGCGGCGCGGAAGGCACTTTTTCACCCGCCAGGGGTTATCGCGAGCTTCGGCTGCGAGGTGTGGCGGTTGCCACGGGACAAGAGACCAGGAGCGGCGCCAAGCCGCTGGGGTCTGCGTCAGACGGGGCGGGGAGGCCTCAGAGATGTGCAGTACAACGCTAGTTTGCGAGGAGTGTAAATAGTGTACAAAAAACTTGTGAATAAACCTGTAGAAAACAACTCCGTGCCTGTGTGTTACTCGCACCCGACGACGCCACACTAGTAATGATAACTGGACAAGAGTAATATTCCGTTATTTTTTACCATGAATGTGAATAACGCAAAAACCTTAACTTTAAATTGCCCGCTGGAGGCGCCATGCTAAGCTTGTAATGATAACTGGACAAGAGTAATATTCCATTATTTTTTACCATGAATGTGAATAATGCAAAAACCTTAACTTTAAATTGCCCGCTGGAGGCGCCATGCTAAGCTTGTAATGATAACTGGACAAGAGTAATATTCCATTATTTTTTACCATGAATGTGAATAACGCAAAAACCTTAACTTTAAATTGCCCGTTGAAGGCGCCATGCTAAGATAGTAATGATAACTGGACAAGAGTAATATTCCATTATTTTTTACCATGAATGTTAATAACGCAAAAACCTTAACTTTAAATTGCCCGCTGGAGCGCCATGCTATGTTTGTAATGATAACTGGACAAGAGTAATATTCCTTTATTTTTTACCATGAATGTTAATAACGCAAAAACCTTAACTTTAAATTGCCCGCTGGAGGCGCCATGCTATGTTTGTAATGATAACTGGACAAGAGTAATATTCCATTATTTTTTACCATGAATGTTAATTACGCAAAAACCTTAACTTTAAATTGCCCGCTGGAGGCGCCATGCTATGTTTGTAATGATAACTGGACAAGAGTAATATTCCATTATTTTTTACCATGAATGTTAATAACGCAAAAACCTTAACTTTAAATTGCCCGCTGGAGGCGCCATGCTATGTTTGTAATGATAACTGGACAAGAGTAATATTCCATTATTTTTTACCATGAATGTTAATAACGCAAAAACCTTAACTTTAAATTGCCCGCTGGAGGCGCCATGCTAAGCTTGTAATGATAACTGGACAAGAGTAATATTCCATTATTTTTTACCATGAATGTTAATAACGCAAAAACCTTAACTTTAAATTGCCCGCTGGAGGCGCCATGCTATGTTTGTAATGATAACTGGACAAGAGTAATATTCCATTATTTTTTACCATGAATGTTAATAACGCAAAAACCTTAACTTTAAATTGCCCGTTGAAGGCGCCATGCTAAGATAGTAATGATAACTGGACAAGAGTAATATTCCATTATTTTTTACCATGAATGTTAATAACGCAAAAACCTTAACTTTAAATTGCCCGTTGAAGGCGCCATGCTAAGATAGTAATGATAACTGGACAAGAGTAATATTCCATTATTTTTTACCATGAATGTTAATAACGCAAAAACCTTAACTTTAAATTGCCCGTTGAAGGCGCAATGCTAAGATAGTAATGATAACTGGACAAGAGTAATATTCCATTATTTTTTACCATGAATGTTAATAACGCAAAAACCTTAACTTTAAATTGCCCGTTGAAGGCGCCATGCTAAGATAGTAATGATAACTGGACAAGAGTAATATTCCATTATTTTTTACCATGAATGTTAATAACGCAAAAACCTTAACTTTAAATTGCCCGTTGAAGGCGCCATGCTAAGATAGTAATGATAACTGGACAAGAGTAATATTCCATTATTTTTTACCATGAATGTTAATAACGCAAAAACCTTAACTTTAAATTGCCCGTTGAAGGCGCCATGCTAAGATAGTAATGATAACTGGACAAGAGTAATATTCCATTATTTTTACCATGAATGTTAATAACGCAAAAACCTTAACTTTAAATTGCCCGCTGGAGGCGCCATGCTATGTTTGTAATGATAACTGGACAAGAGTAATATTCCATTATTTTTTACCATGAATGTTAATAACGCAAAAACCTTAACTTTAAATTGCCCGTTGAAGGCGCCATGCTAAGATAGTAATGATAACTGGACAAGAGTAATATTCCATTATTTTTTACCATGAATGTTAATAACGCAAAAACCTTAACTTTAAATTGCCCGCTGGAGGCGCCATGCTATGTTTGTAATGATAACTGGACAAGAGTAATATTCCATTATTTTTTACCATGAATGGTAATAACGAAAAAACCTTAACTTTAAATTGCCCGCTGGAGGCGCCATGCTAAGCTTGTAATGATAACTGGACAAGAGTAATATTCCATTATTTTTTACCATGAATGTTAATAACGCAAAAACCTTAACTTTAAATTGCCCGCTGGAGCGCCATGCTATGTTTGTAATGATAACTGGACAAGAGTAATATTCCATTATTTTTTACCATGAATGTTAATAATGCAAAAACCTTAACTTTAAATTGCCCGCTGGAGGCGCCATGCTATGTTTGTAATGATAACTGGACAAGAGTAATATTCCATTATTTTTTACCATGAATGTTAATAACGCAAAAACCTTAACTTTAAATTGCCCGCTGGAGGCGCCATGCTATGTTTGTAATGATAACTGGACAAGAGTAATATTCCATTATTTTTTACCATGAATGTTAATAACGCAAAAACCTTAACTTTAAATTGCCCGCTGGAGGCGCCATGCTATGTTTGTAATGATAACTGGACAAGAGTAATATTCCATTATTTTTTACCATGAATGTTAATAACGCAAAAACCTTAACTTTAAATTGCCCGCTGGAGGCGCCATGCTATGTTTGTAATGATAACTGGACAAGAGTAATATTCCATTATTTTTTACCATGAATGTTAATAACGCAAAAACCTTAACTTTAAATTGCCCGCTGGAGGCGCCATGCTATGTTTGTAATGATAACTGGACAAGAGTAATATTCCATTATTTTTTACCATGAATGTTAATAACGCAAAAACCTTAACTTTAAATTGCCCGCTGGAGGCGCCATGCTATGTTTGTAATGATAACTGGACAAGAGTAATATTCCATTATTTTTTACCATGAATGTTAATAACGCAAAAACCTTAACTTTAAATTGCCCGCTGGAGGCGCCATGCTAAGCTTGTAATGATAACTGGACAAGAGTAATATTCCATTATTTTTTACCATGAATGTTAATAACGCAAAAACCTTAACTTTAAATTGCCCGCTGGAGGCGCCATGCTATGTTTGTAATGATAACTGGACAAGAGTAATATTCCATTATTTTTTACCATGAATGTTAATAACGCAAAAACCTTAACTTTAAATTGCCCGCTGGAGGCGCCATGCGAAGATAGTAATGGTAACTGGAGGAGAAGACGCTTCGCTCACCGTGGAGCGGTCGATGGAGTCGATGGAGGCGGAGGAGGCGTAGAGGGCGAGGGCGGGCGCGCGGCCCGCGGGCTCCAGCGTGGTGGAGGGCGAGTCCTGCGGGGTGGCGGCCGTGTGCGTGATGCGCGGCGGCGGCGGCCCCACCGCCGGCTGCACCACCGCCAGCATCGCGCTCTCTGCAACACGCGCGCGCGACCACGGCGTTCAGGCACGGCGCCGCCAACAACAACATAGACTGGAGTATTCACAACGTCTGACTTAAAAGTAAGCAATATAAGGGTTTCTATTGGCTGTGAAACATTCTGGTTTACTATTGGTTGGATGTGAGAATCGATTTCCTATCGATTCCCTATCCTATCGATATCCTGATCTTTCTATCGACTTCGCTCCCATTTCGATTCTCGGTTTTGATTTACCGTTCTGTGATTGGTCCATTTCTTATGTCTTACTTAAGCATAAAGACCCATTGGCAATGCAAACGTAATCATAAGTGATAGACTGAAGCATTCACAACGTCTAACATAAACGTAAGCAAAATAAGAGTTTCTATTGGCTGTGAGACATTCTAGTTGTACTAGTAGGATGTGAGAATTGATTTCAATGTATCGACAGGCCCATGGCGACAGTGCCTATGGCCCATATGGCCTTAGTTGTTCTATCAACTTCGCTCCAATTTTGATTCTCGGTTTTGATTTACCGTTCTGTGATTGGTTCATTTCTTATGTCTTCCTTAAGCATAAGCACATACGCTTGAAGCTTTGCAAGCTTTTACGTTAACGTCTTACGTGTTATGCTTATGCGGAGGCTGCCGGATCGGCCGAGGCGAAGCGCGTGGGTGGTTGAGCTGCAAATGGCGTACTGTACCACGGCGTAACCCGACGGAACAAACATCCATCGTGTACGTGGAGGCGGCTCCCAAGGTAGCGAGCGATCCCTAGCCGAATCCCGAATAGAGGAGAGGACTAACTTGCTATTTGTCGAGCGTCAAATAGTCGGCTCTCATAAGGCCCATTCACAATGTAAATATAAACATAAGCCTGGTGTTAGGACTACGTCCACAAGCGGACTCATTCACAATGCGTTCGCATGAGCATAACACGCAAGACGTAACTTAAAAGCTTGCAAGCTTCAAGCTTCTTTGCTTATGCTTACGAAAGAAATAAGAAATGAACCAAACACAGAACGGTAAATCAAAATAGAGAATCGATTTATGGTCCTTAAAGACCCATTCACAATGCAAATGTAAACATAAGCATGGCGTTAATATAAAAGTTAGGACTACGTCCATAAGCGGACTCATTCACATTGCGCTCGCATAAGCATAACACGTAAGACGTTAACTTAAAAGCTTGCAAGCTTGAAGTTTCTATTCTTATGCTTAAGTGAGACATAAGAAATGAACCAAATATATATATATATATATATATATATATATATATATATATATATATATATATATATATCTTACTGATGTTTTCAATTTTTTATCGATCCTACATCTTTGTTAGAAATACAGGTCTCTTATTATTTTGTCCAAGGAATTGTGTATCTTTAAGGAATTTAATACTAAGTTAATACTTTCATTAGATTTTCAGTATTTCATTTACATTCAAAGTCCATTGACAAAGTGACGCTAGGATGCAACTGAACTGACAGTTTGTATATTAGTATACGATTGCGATAATCTTTTCACATCCAAAACCGTAAAATATGCCACCAAGAATCGCGTATTACGATCCTGAGGTAAACAGAAAATGTAAAAGTCTGGTAAAAGTGTGAAGAATGATTATGAAAACGAAGCACGCGGTGAAATGAATTCTGGTAAAGCAAGTGAGTTAAATCCCTTTAACCTGCCGAAAGCTCGTTTCATCCGCCTCAAATGAAGAGACTTATATTTTAATTCCATTACGGAGAGATGGCGAGCGTTTCCTCTACAGTCTACATCAAGAGTTGCTTCAAAATTTAAATTAATAAGAGCATAGCGTCGTGGTGAGAAATTATATGATAATGTGCGTAGGAGATATTCTTTCACTATCTTCTCTAATTTTCAAAGTACCAGAAGAATGCGTAAACTATGTCAATGACAGGAATATTAATCCTTCAATAACAGGAGGAATTACTTTAAGAAAAGTTTTGAAATATTTGGATAATTCAAAAATGATCATTCGTGAAATAACGTCACAAAAATGATTCATCTGGAAACTTTTCAAGCATGATTATGTTAAAGAAGACATCAATTTGAATGGTTTGAAAACTTTTCAACTTCGACTACTGTTTGTTTATTATGGAATGTTACATTAACATTTGCGAACACAAACAGTTTGGCGGCGTGGTAACAGATAACATTAGTTTGCCGGAGGGAGGAGGGGTATGTAAATCGTTTCGCGAAGTGACCGATTTAAAAACTAAGAATATCCGCATTAGTAAAAGTTAAAGATATAAATTGAAAGATACCATTAGTTTGCAGCTTTTGGAATGGAGCCAAATGAGAAGTAAATTAGCGACTGCTTATCCACTGAGGAATGTGTTAGTGATTATATATTTTAATATATGCTGGCAGGTAATTAAATTTAAATGTTTAAATTGTAAGTAAACAGTAGCCAGCCATTACAAGCATCCAAAAATTAAGGCTGATAATGTAAATAATTTTAGTCGGCTTTGTCTCCTAACTTTTACGTTTCGGTAAAACAAAACGGTACCATACAGAGCGAGTCACCCTCTTCTGCTGTCTCACCGGAGTGGCACTTGTTCGCTCTGCGCACTGACCTTTCTGAATGTTGCACTTGGGCTCGTCGCAAGCGACGAACCGCCGCCGCCGCTGCCAACAGTTCTCCTTCTCGCGGTGGCCGTTGTCCTTCACCTTGCGCAGCTCCTCCGCACTGCGCCACGTGTTGCGCAGCCCCTGCGCAGCGCATGCGCAGTCAGCCCTCCCCTTCGCCCGCGCGCGGCGCTAGGAACTACCAACCATGCGACGAAAAACAAACAAACAACCTCTCTTTGGAATGCATGAAAGTAGCGGAGTTTCGTTCTGCCAGCACGAGCATATTAATATGTGGAAAATATTGTAACTGCCACATCCATCGACAGTCATGCATCTTATGGCTATAATTCTTTTATTTTGAATAATAAAAATGTAAATATATACGAGTTTACATGCACAGAATCTAAAATATTCGTGGATATATTTAAAATTCATTTTAGCGACCTCGTGAAGGGAAATAAGTAAAAACTGACTACAGAATTTAAAGATATTTCTATTTCTATCATAATCTAAATTCATTCTCCGGCATCCTTAAATCTGCAGGAATAATTATTCTGCATTGTACAAACGCTCAACATAACAGTGTATCAATTGTCATCTTAAGCATTTGTGCATGTTTTTCAAGTTCTCAATAAAACTACAAAATATCTTAGAATGATAAGCAGTGCAAGATGCTGCTGTAAGAAACTTGAATGAATATCGTGGGGAGCGCGAAGCACTCTGACGTTGGCAGCAGAGCATTGAACCGTTGGAAGGAATCGAACATAAAATTATTAGAACGAAAACTTATAGCTCCTAATATGATTTGCAATATCAAGCTGGTTCCAAATGATGCGATAAAATACATGTTACAAAATAAATGTTACAAACTTCTAGAGCATGTAAAGGGTGAGAAGATGATAACTTTCCAACGATGAATATGGGTGCGAAATTTTATATAATTAAGTTGCTTATGTGACATTTATCCCTGATTGATAAGCAACTCGTCATGCAATTGTGTTTGGAGGATCGTGCTCTTATGCAGTTAAAACGATTCTTTCAGCTGCCAAACAAATGCATTATGAGTTGTCTACTAATGAGGGCAAATGTCAGATGTGTAACTTCGTTATATGAAA
Source organism: Gryllus longicercus (assembly GCA_038098605.1). NCBI lineage: Eukaryota > Metazoa > Arthropoda > Insecta > Orthoptera > Gryllidae > Gryllus > Gryllus longicercus. The sequence continues at coordinate 204,031 of JAZDUA010000814.1, read as the reverse complement.
TTGCCCACCTCATGTCATTGGCTAAAAGTGTTCATTTTCATCTCCCGTACTTGTCCTAGAAAAGTGAAACATTTATTCTGAGACACCCATAAATCGGAATTCAATATTCGTAAATTACAATATTTCTGTGTTCTTAAACTGCCATCTTCTCGGATATGATTACGCATGAAAACAGAAAAGGAGATTAACGGATATTAACAAACGTCTCTTTCCTCAATAAATATGTACGCTTTCAGTTTTGCTCTAACGCGTGTAATTCGCACCTGTGAGCGATTTTCATTCACAATTGATCGTGGCGGAATCACCGGTGATCAATGGAATTGCAAACTTTGCTTCGCTCAGTAAGTTATAATCAGTATCTTGATAATACTCGCAGAATTTTAGAAACAAAATTACTGCTGTAATGAGAAAAATCGAATACAGCGAGATTCAATAACATGAATTAGATTTTTTTCTTTTTGAAGCTGGTATTCTTAATAAAAATATTGTAGGGAAGAAATGCACGAGTATGAAAAGGCTTTCGGTTTGTGACTGCACTGGGACGGAAATAGAGGTATCATTATTTTTGTCGTTTTTTGTTCTATTTTTTTTATCTTCTAATGAATGCTATTTTAAACATGAAGTCTTGTATTTTATTTATTTGATTTGTTTAATGCAGTTTACAGATATACTGGTAATTTACAATATCAATTTAATTGCGCCAGAAATTGGATTGAGCTTGGTCAGTCTTCTGGGGTGAAAACGAGATTCGATGTGTGTTGGAAGGAGAACAACGGTTCGATGCTCCGACTCAAATGCGAGGTCAGGTGGTCTCACGTCCTCCACAGACTAAAACTTACGCACCAGCTAATGGCCAGTCTGCCATTACATCCAACCCTTCCGTTAAGACCTATTTGGTCTGAGAGCTTAGCAGAGTTGCCAATGACGGCAAACCAGTCGAAAGAGATGATCTGTGGCTGCTCAAAAACGTAATGTTCTAACGATCCAGCGTCCTTGGTTTCTAAAATATTTTCGGAAAAGTTGGAACACATTTGCCTTGAATGCTTTTAACTGATTTTAAACTTCTATAATTATTTGTTATAATTGGGGACGCGCAATTAAAGGTAATATGCATTTTGGAACGTACATTAATACTATAAAATATTGCTCCAATGTTTTTATAAGAAGTATTCTCCTAAAAAAGCTAGTGTTATTAATAAAAAGTATTACAAATAAAATGTATGTGTTTTGAAGAAAGTCACCACTACCCGTTACAGATAAATACTCAATTAAACCCCAATTACCCATTGTTTATACAATGTTGAGAATGTTTAAAAAAACATTTGCCCTCTTTCTAAAATAGATGGAAGCAATATCTTAAGTAAAGGATCAAATAACCTACAAAAAGAGCGAGGTTTAAATATCTTCCTCTCATTTAGCGGAGAAGATATTGATCTGAAAACTTTAAGACTCAATAGGCATTCCTTTCACATTCCTTTCTCGAGCCTTTACACTTCAGTGATCACAAAGCGAACAAACTCATTACATAGCTTTAAAACGGGGAGAGGGGTCGAAAGAACTGATCTGGTAAATTTAGAACTCTTATTCTTGCAGAGAACGAGTTACAATTTCGGTGCCAAAAGTAGTACATTGTGCTAAACTGGTCCACTGAAAAAATGTGAATCCACATGTATAAAAAGCAAACGTTCCGCTCTGTGATGCAGAGGACTGAGTGAATTCAAAAACCTGGTTGAAGAGTTCCACGACCAAAAGAGAAATAGCAGTGGCAGATGTACTATGAATTGATTTATTCTTTAAATTTGCATTACAAAGTCCCTAATTTCTTTTGAAGTAAATCGAGTATGCGAATAGACATGCACTGTGTGGTGAATTTCAAAGTGCAATTATCATAAAGAATGAGTGTCTGACAGAGAAATCGAAATGTTTGAAACTAAATTCAGTTCCTTTTGTGCATATCACGGCAAAACCCCCTGAATTAAAACTCGTTATTTTGAAAAGTGTTTAAGAATTTATCGACGATGCACAAGAACAGTGTCGTCTTAAATTTGGTAATTTTTAGTTAAGTGTAATTAGAAGATGGTTTGTTTTTTATTAATTTTTTATAAAGATAGTTCACACATTGGGTATACAAAGTAAAACACTTTGCCTTTGGACATGAATTAAACCACGCGCCGATCCCCGAAGAAAGAAATAAGAGACATCCCCCCGAAAAAAAAATCAGTAACTATTAATTTTAACTTCACGAAACTTTGAAGTAAAAATATTTTCGGATAAACATTAAAACGAATAAAATGGAATTAGCTGAATTAATCCTACAACAATCGACATTACCTAATATTACACATTCGACCAATACATTTTGTAAAAAAAAATCTACCCCTAAAAGATCTGGATCCGTCCCTGATTAACCAGCTAAGCTGAAGTCAGGTCTCGAGCAAAATGACAATGTTTTTAAATGATTTGATAGATTTAGTCAAATAAATAAGTGACGTATGGGGGAATTATTTTAAAAAGATGATTTGATTTATTGTGTTTCAAGGATTTATGTGCTATTTTATGATTGATGTGATGTGTCACATTCCTTGTGCACCACCGACATAGCGATTTTCGGCGAGGGGGCCAATTTGAATTGAATTGAATTGAATGAATGCCTTATTTTACGTGGCGAGACTCGGGCCATCAGGCCCGCTCTTCCGTCTGACCACGCAAATTTCGCTACGCTCCTTTCACCAACTTGCAGAGAAAGGAGGTATTTCTTGGGCGAGAAATAGGCTAATTGAATTTAGCTCAGAGGCGTCATTTAGGCTTGAGGACCTTTTACATGCAAGTAAATCTACTAACATGGGACAGCCGGCTTTACTTCCCCTCCGAAGGAAGGCGTATGAAGGATTTTTTCGCCCTTAAAAATCCGCGGTTCTAAAAGCCCTTAAGCCAGCGCCCTTAAAAATTGATCGGGTATGAACCCGCCAACTTGGGTATACCAGTCCAATACGCTAACCGTTACACCATCGCCGCCGCATTTTGAACCGCCGCGACAATTTGAACCACTGGCGGGTGCAAATGCGAGAGGCGGTGCCGGTCGGGCGCGAGGGCCGGGGGGGGGGGGGCGTGGCCGGAGGCGGGGTACGCACGTGATGCAGCGCGCAAGAGTCGCTGTCCGACGACGACGAGGAGGCGGAGCGGGAGGCCGAGCTGCAGAGGCGGCCGGCCGCCGCCGCCGCCGCCGCCTTGCTCTGCGCGCGCGCCAGCTCCCGTTGTTCTCGCTCCCGCCGCTCGTTGCGCTGCAAAAGCCGTCGCCGCCCATCAGCTCGCTCGCCGATCAGTTCGCTCACCGATCAGCACGCTCGCCGATCACCTCTATCGGCGATCAGCTCGCTCACCGATCAGCTCGCTCATCGAACAGTTTGCTCACCGATCAGCTCGCTCGCCGATCAGCTCGCTCGCCGATCAGCTCGCTCACCGATCAGCTCGCTCACCGGTCAGCTTGCTCGCCGATGAGCTCGCTCGCCGATGAGCTCGCTCGCCGATCAGCTCGCTCGCCGATCAGCTCGCTCACCGATCAGCTCGCTCGCCGATCAGCTCGCTCACCGATCAGCTCGCTCACCGATCGGCTCGCTCGCAGATCAGCTCGCTCACCGATCAGCACGCTCGCCGATCAGCTCGCTCGCCGATCAGCTCGCTCACCGATCAGCTCGCTCACCGATCAGCTCGCTCGCAGATCAGCTCGCTCACCGATCAGCTCGCTCGCCGATCAGCTCGCTCACCGATCAGCTCGCTCGCCGATCAGCTCGCTCACCGATCAGCTCGCTCACCGATCAGCTCGCTCACCGATCAGCTCGCTCGCCGATCAGCTCGCTCGCCGATCAGCTCGCTCACCGATCAGCTCGCTCGCCGATCAGCTCGCTCACCGATCAGCTTGCTCACCGATCAGCTCGCTCACCGATCAGTTCGCTCGCCGATCAGCTCGCTCACCGATCAGCTCGCTCACCGATCAGCTCGCTCACCGATCAACTCGCTCGCCGATCAGCTCGCTCATCGATCAGCTTGCTCGCCGATCACGCTCGATCACGCGCGAAAGATAAGACGGTCGGGAGCGACGCTAGAAAAATGTTGGTGGGGCTGCGCCAGCTTTCTTGATCGGGATGAAGCTGTGAAAATGTCAATTGCGTCAAGACTAATCGACCTGGGGCGTTATTGGAGGATTTATGTCAGTTGCGTCTCATGAACGCTTAGCAGTCTCGAAAATAGCCCCTAGGAAAATATTGATTAGGTTGCTTCTTTTGGGAAAGTCTGTCTGGAGCGTTGCCAAAAAAATGTCAGCTGGCTACTTTTTAGAAAGAAAAACTTACAATATACATTGGTCATGCAAGTCATGTCAAACATTTTAAGGGATAATAAAATATATGATTATAAGCAGGGCTAATTATAATTTTTATATCTAAATTTATATCTAAAAGGAGAAAGTAAGATAATTTATTTAAAGCAGTAATTTTGGCAAACACAGCATTGATTTGAATAGTCATGCTTCCTCATTGATTTATGTAATTGTTTCAATTGTCATTAAGTCAGTGATAGTTTTTAGTTGTCCGCGTCCTTCAGTCATCCATCATTGCGTGTCAGTCACGTTGTTGGCTTCAGGGCTGGCGTGTCCTCCTAAAAGAAATGTAGAGATTGTTCAGTGCTCCAAAGGCGTAGAAATAAAGGAACTCTGCGGTACTCTAGATATGTACAACTACGCTACACAGAAGAAAGACAGAAAAAAGAGTTAATAGAGCTGTTGTGAAACATCATATTGTAGAAGGACGAAAGGAGAGATAATGCAGAAGAAAGTAAGCAGCCTTAATTAATGTCGAGGGCCAAAAGAAATCTGGGCAACTGGTCAAGATGGATTAACTCCATAAGAGCTTACTGCAAGAAGGTGTTAACTCAAAAGGTTAATATTTTCTAGTGCCAATCCGCACACGCATGAGAATGGCCTCACTGAAGTGAAAGATTAACATCTTCTGTCATTAATCTCTGATGGAGTCATCATTTTTTTAGCAGTTGCGTCACAAATGAAGCAGGCCGTCGTTGGCGCGGCCATTACCTCCGCGGAGAAGCCTTCCACCAAGATGGCGACCAGCAAGTTGAAGAGCACGTAGTTGCCGAAAGTCATCAGCGCCACGAAGTACAGCGCCGCCCAGTGCGACGTCTTCTCCATGCCGTTGAACAGCACCACGTTCCAGTCCTCCTGAGTGAGGATCTGCGCAGGCAGCGCTCAGTGAGGACGCCCTGCGCGCCGCCCCGCCCCGCCCCGCCCCGCCCCGCCCACGTCCACGCCCCCCTCCCGCCTCCACCCACGCCACTTGCTTCTCAGGTCGGTGCGTCCAAACGGTCTCCATTCATATTCTCTGTCAGCTTGCTTTAATGTTCTCGTTTCTTACATAAAAAGCGTTCGTAATGTCAGTTAAAACATAAATACGATGCTTTACGGTCACATGGGAATTGAAATGAAAATTTTCTTACACTATACATACTACGCACTTTCCTGTATCTCCCTATCATGCTTATCCTTTCGCCTTTGTCATCTAATATCCCCCGCAACTTATCCTTTCCGCCATTCCCACATTTTCCGTTCCTAAAAAACCCTATATTTCTGTAATATGTGTTCCGAGTCTTCCTCTTTCACTCCATTACAGGACACGTGTTTTTTTCTACAGAAATTCAACGTTTAGTTATTTTGGTAGGTGTAATACATTTCTTCCCTGCCAATCAGCAATGATCACCTTCCACAAAAATTGGTAAATCATTGTATTTCTGTAAATCTGTAAAAACATATACAATAACTTATGTGAGCGTGAGCAGATCACAAGAGATTAATAAACTCACAATTCTACTTAGAATTGAAGTAATACCATAATTGCCACCAAAATATGAAAATGTTCGTCCAATCCATTGTATGTTTATTACGTAAATGAAGATTACATAATGGTAACATAATTCAGATAAAACTATACCAACTTAGTTCAATTACGTGCTTTACTTATAACATATTTTACTTGTATATTTATAAAAACCTTGTTCATTTTTACGAATTGTTAACTATCCACTATTAGCATAATTTGTTGAATGATTTAATAAGTTTCTTAGATTATTCTTCATTTGTGATATCCCGTTCATATTCTCGCTTAAGTTATGTAGAGCAAATATTTGCTTTATGTTTCCGACTTCTACATTCAGACCAGCAATTTTAGTCAATTTTGGAAATTAACCTAATACAAGTTAGTAATTCTTTTCGAATGGAATGGTTTCAACATCATCGAAAATCTTCAGTTTTGCTGCAGACTTTTTGATGCACAATAGTGTTGGATAAAGGCAATTTTTCAACATTCTACTTCCATTGTCAACAATCATGAACAAGGTACAATCATCATACAATCGTCTTGGATTTTGTGTTTGTATTATCCCTTATATCTCCCGTAAAGGGCAATTGGCCTCGGCGCCGTTGGAACCCGCTGTTCCCAGTCGGTCACCCAACCGGGAACCCGCGATGTCTCGAATGCGCTTAACCTACCCTCTTCACCGTGGGTTAACGAATTCGGCTCTCATCACCGGCTTCGCGCTCGAGATCTTTTAGTACAACCATCCCAGCATTCGCCTGGGAGACCGAGGGAAATCACGAAAACCCCCGGTCCGGACGGGGATAGAACGCTGGCCTCCCTACGCTACGCCCTGAGCCACTTCGCTCGGTTCTTCATGAATATAGTAACATAAAATACTATATTAATTTTCATTGTATTTTTTGTCAATTTAGAGATTTGTGATTTGTACAGTAAGGTGTCGTAAACAACATTGTTTTCCTCGGAGTCTTCATAATTTCCGAAATGTGAAAATATCTAATTAAATCATCATAGTTGGATACTTCGTAAAGTTCGCCACGAAATGGTGCAAGAATTTCAATGAATTTAAGGGGCAGTGGCATGTAATCAAACATTGTAAATTTAGAAAATCTAAAATCAGTCTTGAATATTATTTTTTATAAAAAATCATTTTTAAATTTGGTTTTCTTTTTATAATATTTCTTAATTAAAAAAGTGAATGTTTTTTCTAATCCCATTTTGATGTTTATTAAAAAAACTTGCATTGAACCACAAAAGAAGCGTATGAAACATTTATGCGACCCGCTATTTATTCAATGTTCTTCCAAACTAATGTTCAAGGTTATTAAGATTGCCAGAATATACAGTGTTTGATTCTCTCTCAAATCCTGAGGGTACTAGATATATACAAATATATTGTCTTTGTTTTCATTAAATCAATAGACGAAGTAAATTTAAGTTTTTCCTTTTCTCCTCCCCTATCATCCCTTCATGTAACTGGTACAGACCCTCCCCTCATCAATTTTCATGACGATTCTTATGTGTTGTCCACGTAAAAGCAAGCATTGTCTGCGATGTTGTATGCGCGAGTTGTCATGAAAACGTTTTTGCGGTTTGAGGTGTGGGTCTGCAGAAGGGAGTTTGCTACCGCAACAAGGCGACCACAATAGTCCTGCCATGCTACGGCGCGAAACATTGTAAAAATCGTTAGTTTCTGTGTTACTACATGGACTACTGTACGTTGTGTCGTTTGTACCATCTTACCATCAAATATTTTAATTAAATTTTGTATACTATAGATAATGCAAAAGCGTTGTCATTGGAGAAATGTTACTCGCTAAAAAAGTGAATTAACTCATTGGCTTTATTTCCCTTGAAAAAATCTCGTGTATATTTTGTTGAAATGCAAATTATCTATGGAATTTTGAGGCCAACGTTTTGAATAGTTCTATTTATATGTTATTACGTAAAATAACTCAGTTCTTGTGTTCTATTCTAAAAACGTCTTGATTAGATCTTTCTTGTTTTGGTAAATATACATTTAATATTATGTATTTAATATTTATGTGTGTATATGTGTTCTTGTGTTCTATTCTAAAAACGTCTTGATTAGAGTTATCTTGTTTTGGTAAATATACATTTAATATTATGTATTTAATATTTATGTGTGTATATGGGAAGCAGGTTGACTCAGAAACGATGTAAAAAGACTTGAGAAGAAAATATATCTCGATGAAAAGTCAGACGTACGATAAACATACGATACGAAAACCTACACTGTATAGAGTGATCAATGACCAAAAAACTACATTTCTGTCAGATTTGCTCTTTGAGAACATGTAAGAGAATATATACATGTCACTCACATATGAACTATTATAATATAACACCTAAATTACACTTTCTATAATGATTTCGATTTTTCCATACTTGATTTAAAATCAAGGTTTATAAAAATATACCATCTTATCAGTAGTGTCTTTAATTTTTCAGGATTTCACGGGCTTACAGTGACTTGCGAAGTAAGTATAATAATTTTAAAATGTCTTTCGATATTCATTTTGGGATTGCATTATGAGTAATGACATACTAATGGCGCCTTTGGCAAGTATTTTTATGATAAAAAGTTTTATTCGTGATTTGAAAGAGTATGATAAAAATAAAATTTAAACACATTCCAGTTTCCCGATCGTTGATTTTCATAGTGAAGAACTCGATCTAAATAAGGTACAATCCTGGTATAGTGGTTGGACCTGAATTGTTCCCGTAATGATCCACGAAAAAGTGTCGATTTTGTTTGATACTTGCTTAATTTTCTTGTCAATGCATTAGATGCCTTGAATCCATAAGAGAGACGTGTTTTTCAATAATTCGTCAAGAATGTCCTAGAAGAACTTGGCTAAGAATTGTGCCAATAGATTGTCATGACGTGAAGAATCGAGTGAGCTATTGAGATATTAATCACCCAAGTCACCCATCACCCAATCCACTTCAGCTGTAAGTTACTCAAAACGCGTTTTAGTTGCTTAAAAACAATGAAAATTCGTTTATAGCTGAATTTCTTTGAATCTTCTGGATGGGTCCAGAAAATAAGGTGAGTTCCTTACCTGGAGACCGAAACACGTCTAATGACAGACACCTTGTTTGCACACGTAAGCTTCCGCGGCTCGATTTCATAAATTCTTGTCTATCCGGGAGACGCCGCGTCGTTGGCTGAGGGGCCGACGTTTCCACCTGACATGTCGTAGGCTTCCTCAGGGTAGTGTCCGGGAGACGCCGCGTCGTTGGCTGAGAGGCCGACGTTTCGCCTGACATGTCGAGGCTTCCTCATTGCCCTCAGCCAACAACGTGGCGTCTCCCGGATAGAAAGGATTTAAAGACACCTCGTTCGTCTCGCCTGGAGCACTGGAAGGGGCCTAACCATGAGTGACAGACATCCGGAGGGACGACGGACTGACTCGGCTTACTCGATTACTATTCAAGGTTATAAAAAATGTGTAATTGAATGATGTAGAAGAATACTAGCGAAAGAATACGGGATACTCAAAAAATAGAATTTTGTAACGTTACTGTACCAAATTTAAAGTGTACAAGTTTAATTTAGTGAACATTAATTTGTGTAATTAGAGTTTAATTAAAGTATACAAGTTAAATTAAAGTTACAATAATACGACACAATGAACATTCAACTACAACAACTCAATTTTAGGGTGAGGTAATTCTGATAAAGAATGTGTGTTGAATTGCACACTTTAATCATTATTGCGAAAGAAATATTTATGGATCCTAATTAGTGGAGATATTATGAGTTAACGTTTTAGAGAGGGCCAGCGTAGCATTGTCCACTTGCACTGATCTCAGATAACGAAGGGTAGAGAGCAGAGAGGAATGGTGGGGATGGGTCTTTGTAGCAGTGAGGCACACTAATGACGATTCGAAACACGAGCAGCAAGACCATGACAGACAAATAAGTGACTTAATATTAATATAAACAAATCACTACCGATGAATAATGTTTGTTTTCGAAAACTGACACTGTGAAATGAGAAACTGAAGAAAAAGATACACACATTTTAATCGAATACTATTATGAATCATTATTATCGCTTTGACGATCTAGGAATAAACTTGCGATGGTGATAGAAACGATAGATTAGTTTTGCTCCTTAATGCAAATCGGATACAAAATTATTGATCAATTTTTCTGTAGCCCGACTTGTGTGTCATCTATCGCATCACAATTTACCTTCGGCGCGAATCACACTGATGGCGCTGCGACATGTGGACTTTCTCAAATGGTACGAAACAATTTCCACAAGACCTGAATACTTGTACAGTGTGTATATCGATTGATTGATTAATTAATTGATAATTTTGTGTTGCCGGTGCGCCAACTGCCATGGTCATCAGTCTCGTAAGCGAAATGCATGTTGAATTGAATTGAATTGAATTTGCCTTATTTTACGTGGCGAGACTCGGGCCATCAGGCCCGCTCTTCCGTCTGACCACGCAAATTTTGCTACGCTCCTTTCACCAACTAGCAGAGGAAGGAGGTATTTCTTGGGCGAGAAACAGGCGATTTTGAATTTAGCTCAGAGGCGTCATTTAGGCTTGAGGATCTTTTACATGCAAGTAAATCTACTAACATGGGACAGCCGGCTTTACTTCCCCTCCGAAGGAAGGCGTACGAAGGATTTTGTCGCCCTAAAAATCCACGGCTTCGATCGGGTTTGAACCCGCGAGCTTGGGTATAACAGTCCGGTACGCTAACCGTCACCCCATCGCCGCCGCTCACCCCATCGCCGCCGCATGTTATACCCCGAGAGTTGGTGGTGTCCCTCTCCTGCGAGTATGGGGTCAACCGACAGGACGGCTTGCGGGGGTTTCCCACCTCTAGGTATTTCCGCCAGCGATACACCACTAGAGGCTGAGAGAAGTTCCAAATGAGGACGTATATATACAAATTCAAGTTCCTTTCTTCACTTCACTAGCATCTAATAATTTCACCCACGCTCACGCATGGTCTTCAGAATTCAACTGGCACCTCTACTGTCATGACGAGTATCGCAACTGTTCTCGCCATACAATGGGCGATGGTGTGACGGTTGCGATACGGCGGTGATGGTGTGACGGTTAGCGTACCGGACTGTTATACCCAAGCTCGCGGGTTCAAACCCGATCGAAGCCGTGGATTTTTAGGGCGACAAAATCCTTCGTACGCCTTCCTTCGGAGGGGAAGTAAAGCCGGCTGTCCCATGTTCGTAGATTTACTTGCATGTAAAAGATCCTCAAGCCTAAATGACGCCTCTGAGCTAAATTCAAATCGCCTGTTTCTCGCCCAAGAAATACCTCCTTTCTCTGCTAGTTGGTGAAAGGAGCGTAGCTAAATTTGCGTGGTCAGACGTAAGAGCGGACCTCATGGCCTGAGTCTCGCCACATAGAATAAGGCAAATTCAATTCAATTAAATTCAATGGGCGCTTCGCAGCCGTCCTGGCACCTCATTACAACGGCTGCTCTTTTTAACCGTAAATTCCTTCAAGAAATTTCCAATTATGTTAGAATAAACTCCTTGTTTCACGCGCAACCGTCTCGTATGTGCGCAAATCCAAATCCGTCTGTTTTCGTCTGACTCGGCCCCCCAGACACGCAAATCCATTGGAGGAAATATCTTGTGTGATGCAAAACACATTGAGTTTCACCTGTCTCAACCACAGCCAGTTTTTCGTACATTAAACGGACAAAACCTTGTTTCAAACCCGTCTTACTGCAGTTTAGCGTGATTTAATCACTGCTTTAATTGTTTTTAAGGCAATCAAAGAACTAGATTTCACAACAGTCTTCGCACGCAAACAGTCGCAAACAGTCATCGTAACTGCGTCATTAAGTCGTTTCGTTTCTCTCCGAGCAATCCCGCATCAGTTCATGATATCAGACAACTTCAATCGGTGGTCAAAATTCATAACACTGCGCGGGTGAACGCAACCTCAGAGCACTGCTAACAATTGCGCGTGTGAACGCAATTTCAAACTGCACGGTCTAGTAAATGCAACAAAAACAATTACCAGTGCGTGATAGATTCCAGGATACCAACAAACAATTTCCACTACGTGAGACACTATCAACAGACATACGTGACGGATTCAATGGCGTCCATCATCGTGCATGGGCTGCCACTCGCGCCAGCACGCGACTTAGGCTACTCGCAAAGTGAGACGCAGGTCCGTGACGTGACAGCGTGAGTCACGGTGAGATTCTGATGTCCACTGCCCAATGGACCCGCGCTCATGCGTTCGTGCGCGAGTCCAATAAGCAGTAGTTATCAGAAACTCACCATGAGTCGCACTGCGTCACGTCACGGACCTGCGACTCATTTTGCGAGTAGCCTTACACCTCAGTTCTGATGACGTCAGACCACCCGGCCGAATTTTTCAAAACACCCCCCTCCCCTTGCATTGGCGTGATCTGCTTCCAGGGAATCAACCCACGCGGCCAACGTGGCAAAGATATATATCGGAGTAATCTTACGCCAGTCAACTGTCAGGTATTAGCGACGGCAAGGTCGCTTTAAATTTAAAAAGAAAAACCACTGCCAATTTCAATACATCCAATTCGCAGAGTTTAATATCACGGTAAAGAACTGTGTAGATATCAATCGAGACCATTTGCTACGTATTTGCGTTTATTGTGCATATTGTTGCTCAAATAATTTGTTGTTGAACGCAGATGAATTTTGATTCACCCGTTTACTTGCGAATAGGAATCCCTGGCGCACTTACGTTGAGATTACCCCTATATGTTCACAAGTAATAAACCCATTTTAAACCAGAGATCAATCCAGAGTGTAATTAAACACTTCTCATTCAAGCCCTAGATCCCACAACGACTTTCCAAAAAGTATGTAGGGGGAGAAGTCGCTCGCAGTCCGTGGCCCATTTAATAAAGTATTACTCCGGTATTCGCCTGATACTGATCGGAGAAACCAAGGAAAACTGCGAATCGGAGTACCAGTGGCGACGTAAACATCTATAGACACCCTCTCATTCCGACTTATTTAGTGTCTAAAATCCATCAACATCAGGACCAGAACCTTAGGACCTTCCGGTCAGAAACGACACAGTGACAACAGTTTGTGTCCTGGGACATCTCAGCCGATAAGCATATTATGACGCGAATTGGAGAGAGCGCCTGTGCATGTCGAAGACGTTGGAGTGACAAAAGCCGTGAATGAAAGGGGAGGTGAAAACTGACGCCACAGGCCGAAAAAGATGGCGTGTGGCACGAAGCATTGTCACTCATTGCGCTTCCGTTTTTCCCGCCGTGGAGCGTCATTGTTTACGAGCCGAGAAAAACGCCCACAGCGTGATGTCGTCGACATAGCAGCGAAACGATTTCAGAGGTTTAGAGGGCAAACTCTCCTTCCATTTGCATGTTACCGATTCTAGTTCTGTCAACACTGTGATAGAGGCGAGAAAATATTATAAATACATCAAATAGCCGACACTATGCGTTTCAAAACTCCTTTTCTACTTCCTCAGCGATGCATTAAGAACACTTGATTCACGATAATCTCTCTACTATTGTTCTTCGATGTATTGCTCTATGGATGGGTGTGTATATTATATTGGAGTACACGATCGTGCTGAAACATGTGTCGCAAGAAATGTCCAATAGAGACGTTGATACTTCTATAAATTTCGATTTCGTAACGGAAACCGAAACCTAGTTCTTGATGTATGTCTCACCTTTATCAAATCCCCGAATTTGGTCGTTGTGTACGTACAAAATACATTATTGTATAATACTTTGGTGGTTCTATAACATAAAATGAAAAAAACATATTACTTTCAATGTTACCGAAACCTAAATTCACAGATGCCATAGAAACTGAACAAAAATATTCTGTCTTGCAAAATAGCATAATATTTCGCAGAAATCGCAACTCGCGATACATTTTATGTTGCCAACATACATTAACTCAAACACGATGCGATATTGGTCCTTAAAACGGCTTTCTAGAATTATGTCTCTTTCATATAGGAAGTGTTCACGTGGTTACACGATGTCATACACATGATTTACAAAGTGTGATATGTTCGAATGAGTCAAAACTAGTTTCAATTATTTTTTAATTATGTTTATTTATGATGCATTGAGTCTCTGAATTTCAAAATGAAAATGATTCTAATATATTTTCGTTCTCTTAGCCCAAGATCAACAGTACATACATAAATCAAATAGTATTCAATTAAATATTATGGAATACTATTCATGTTAGAAGAACGTTAATATTTTATAAACGCTGTAAATGAAATTTTTTGTAAATTTCTCGTTTTAATGTTGAACCACATATCATTTTAGTACATGTGTAACAACGCGTAGCGATTTTATCGTATATTACAAATATATTTATTTATCGTTCATATTGCATTCGATGATTGTAACATTGAGATAAAAATATTTAAACTGTCAACATCATTTTATTTGGTTTTCAATTGTAAAAACATTGGCTAGTTGTAAATTTATTGTAAACCTATAGTGGAGTTTTCTTCAATATAATGATACGAATGAGTACTTATTAAAAACAACTTTAAATGTGAAAGTTTATAGGAAAATATAAACAACGAATTATAATATCTTTAATGAGAAAAACTATATATTTAACAAAATGCGTTCATAGCACGTATCAGACGCTTCGGTTTTCAATTTTGCCGCTGTCTTCTAGACAATAGGAGTTCGTCACTACTTATTTGCACTTCACCCGGTCTCGCGGGCACACTTGAGTAGAAAGTTCTTGTAGGTGCAAGAAATTGTGGAGATCTGATGTAGAGGAGAGTTGTTTAACTAACCCCGAAACAAATGAAAGTGCACTTGCGAGCACGGACCCCTCTGCCACGTAGAAGCACACACGTTTCATTCTCTCTGCCGAGTGTTACTGCCACAGCATACTATACGTGTCTAGTAGACTGTGATTAATGTGGTAAAGATATTATCTGCAAGGAGAGGGGAGACGTTGGCATCATAATTTCGTGGGAACAATTGTTCTCGAAACTAAAAATCCTGACATATTGCCACAGAAACATATTAGATTAGAATGTTAAGTATGTAACTCGTGAATGCAATATCAGTGATGTCGCATCGTACTGTGAGGCAATAGACTGTCACAAATGTTTGTTTCCGCCCCCCCCAAAAATTGATTGCATAATATAAAGTGGATTACGATTTTAAGTTATGTTAAGCAGCAGGACTACTTACTCTCAAATCCTTACACGTTTATGTAGTCATTGGTAAATATAAAAAAATTTCAAACACATTTTCAGAAACATGTTCAACTCTGATAGTGAAGGGTGATTGTATTGTTACAGAATTTTTATATCTCCGTCATTTCATTAGGCTTCGAGACTTAATACAAAACGACACGAAACAATGTTTTTGGGGATTTTTTATTTTCTATATAGGAAATATGTGGAATTTTCATGCAGCGATATCCCAAACATATCGAATTTGTGTCATGCACCTTTGCTGCTCAATATTGTAAGTTATGTCGCAACTCTCCAAGCCATTTTTTAGCCGTATTGTTTCTTGTAACTTAGATGTTTTCTGCATAACTTTATCCAAATTAAATTATAACACTCACTTTTTTTAAAATATGAGCAATAGTTGAGTAGTAAACACGAAGATGAAGAAAAGTTTCGATATACCGTGAATTTCCATTAATTTTAATAATTATATTAAAAAGAGCTAACCATATAGGTTATTGAAAGTTCATTTTAGAGCCTGGAGAGCGAGTCTTTACGGAAATCTTTACTATGGGTGTCCAGTTTTTAAGACGTCGGGGCATTGGGAGTTCCCTTAACAATTCATACCGATTGTGAAGCCCTCAGTCACCTTCAAAGGTGTTTGGGGACTCGTTTGGGGACTCCAGGAGCGGTTTAACTTCTTCATGGAATGTTACCTGGGTTTTTACCCAGTAATTTAATAATATTTCTTTGTGGATGGCATATTTTATTGTGATTTCAAGTTAAGATTTTTGTATTTTCCTTGCGTTCCTTTTCCCCCCTGTCTCTCTCCAGAAAGCTTTCGCGAATCGGTAGGGCAGGGCGAGAACGGCTATCTAAAGCACAGCTTGCGCTTCAGCACTATTAGTTGAGTAACCCGGTTTGGTGAACAATTAAAAATGTCGGTTGTGTTTGTTTTAGAAAAAATAAAAAGTTAATAAAACTGTAATACCGATTGTGATTCTGAAACCTATTTCCAGTTAATAAATTATGTTTTTTAAAAGAGATAAAATCTTAATATCCTATTTCAATTGACTATACATTTGTGAAAATTTTTGCTCATAAATAATGTTTCTCCATTTGTTAAAAATATACAGGAAATGTAGCTGGATTTTCGATTATGTTCTGTTATTTGACACTCCTTGCAAATGAATCCTCTCGATAATTATCAAATCAGCAAAACATTTGCATACGTGGTTAATGGCCTTGGAACTTTATAATGAGGAATCTAGAAATTATTATTGCAGAATAACTTACAGAATATTTGTATTATGTACTGTATGTATGTACTTGGCGCGACAGCCCGTGAACGGACTCTGGCCTACCGGCGGCGTCCCTGCCTCGCGGCCATGGGTCTAGGGGGTACGTGTGGTTAGCACGTAGGCATCCCCACGCCGGATTCCGGTCTTCTCAACCTGAGAGATGAATTTTCTCATCGCAACACAGCAACATATACGGAGACATTGCAAGGAAAACGCACACGGAAGATTTGGCTCGATCGGGAATCGAACTCGGTGCCGTGTAGTGGAAACGCTGAACAAGAGCTAGCCAGGAGCCCACAGAATATTTAAGGAAATGAAATAAATACATCGTATGTTGTATACGTGTTAATAATGAATAGAAAATGATTTTTTCTATTGAAACGCATTCAATCTCTTCCAGATCTATTACATTCTCACTGTAATCACCCAGTGCCACAGAAAAACGAAAAATAATATTCGTGATCAGCGTTTAATACCTACGATATTTAAGGTCTCAGAACTTGGACATCGTCAAAGAGGAAACGAAAACTGATTGTTACAATTTTCTATAGGATAACAAAGATGGGATGACACGGACAATTAAAAGCACGTTCTACACGGGACAGTCAAAAAATAATGCCTCGTATATTTTCTACTTAAATAAAACTAGTTAAGTGAAACTATTCTACAAACAGTCTCCTACAATCCACCGCAATAGTAACTTTCTGCGTCAACAGGTGGCAGCACAGTAGTCGTTAGAAAAATGGCCGACGTCGATGTCCATAAGAGACAGCGTTGTGTGATTGAATTCTTGAATGCAGAAAGTAAAATGTGATAGATGAATTGTGTCGCATGTGTTATAATGATGTGTTAATGTGATACATGAATTGTAGGGCCTGTGTCATAATGATGTGTTAATGTGATAGATGAATTGTGTCGCATTGCTCACTTAGTCTGCAACCACGCAGTGGTCACCACGGATGATGTCATCGACTTGCTGAATGTTAAGAATGTCAGCAGTCGTCAACCTTCCTCTCCGCTTTTCGTCAGGCAACGGTATTCGCCCTTCTGCGTCGTTACAAAGAGGAACCCATCGTCTAACACTGTTGCAGCACCGTACACATTTTTCAGTCTTTAGTAAACGCCAATGGTCATTTAACCTTCATTCAAGAATTCAATCACTCAATGGGGTCTCTTACGATCCTACACTACGGCTTTCTTAGAATTATAGAACTTGAAGGAACAAAATCTTGGACGATACATAGAATAAAATATTAACAACACACCTAAAAGCGGTTTACAAAAAAAATGTTTTTACAGAATTGAAAACAATCTAAACAGTTTTCCAGAATAGTGTAATAGGTTACATAACACTTAATATAAACTAGTGCTGCTACAAATGGCACAGGCTTTCCTGTATTAGTTTTCTATTTCCTTTGGTCTCGGCAAGCTATTCGGACTTGCCACATATACTCTTGCCAGCTGCCATCTATCGAGTCCCAAAATATATTTTTTGAAATTTTCTTAATTTTTCTGTTTCCTAATAGTAGAACGGAAATATTATTTTAAGACTATTAAAAAAACAGTAAAACATTGTACTAAATTGCGATTTTCTTTAAAAAAATTTGGAGCCGTTTTTTTTTCCCGAAAATGCCCTCCAGTAATTTTGAAATTTAAAGCTCTTTTTCACAGAAAATTTTTGAGTGTTCGAAAAACTTGATTAGAAATCATTTAACGCTCATTAACTCACAAATACAATAACGTTTACAAATTGGTGGAAATGTACGTATTAAGGGCGTGAGAGATCTTCCAAAAAATTACATTTGTATAATTTTAGAAAAAAAGGAACTTTACGTCTTATTAAACAGTGCTATTAGCACTATCCCTTCGAAACGTTTGAAAACAAAATTTGGAACTGTTTATGAGAAAATGGCTACACATTTGGTATGGTGAAACCTGGTATCGTCTTGTAAAAATGATAAAGTTTTAAAAATTGTCTTTCCATTTGTAGACAATTATTTCCTGCAACACATTGTCAGAATTCATGTTTTGTCTGTCCTTAATACCGAAAAATTGATTGACAGCAAACCGTCTGTTTGACCGTCGGTCATTGGTCAAAGTTTCCTTAACCGCTTACACGATTTTCGCCGAAATTGATATTCTCCGATCGCTCTGAAGAAACGCGAGGGCCGGCGAGTTTGAAACACACTTGGATTCTTGAGGCTACATGAAATTAAGCCTCAACAACATTTCTCACAAATTGCGCCAAATTGTTTGATTAAACTTTGTCATCAAAGAGCGGGAAAATGCTTAAAATAATTGCGCTGGTTTTATTTTCGTTGAAATCACTACTTAAAAAAAATGAAAAGGTCACACTTTCTTCGGTGGGAAGTTAGTTTTCCTTAATAAAATCTTTTGCTCAAAGATAGATCTTGAAATTATATCATGTACTTTTCCAAATCGTGAGCCATTTACGTGTAATTTTAAAAGACATTTAGGTACAATTTAAGAAATTGTTCTCACAAAAAAACGGCTCACAATTTTTCTTTTAATTTTATCTTCGTATGTATTAAAGAACGGTAAAGAGTTGGCGTAGGTTCCATTTTGCGCAAACACTTTGTATTTCCAAAAAAAGCAGAACTTAACATTGGAAAATAAATATTGATGATGCAGATTTTTTCGAAAGAAAATCTGTATAAGAATGGATCTTAAAATTACATTATTCAAGTTTTTTTTGAAAAATGTGAGTAGGTTTCCCGCAATTTCTGCTAAACTTAACGCAATTTATAATTTTCCCTGCCAAAACGTCTCTAAACTTTTTCTATATGTATGTTCCTCGGACATAGAAAACGAGAAGTAAAAATGCCTGAGGTCTCTGAAGTCTGTAACTTTTCGAAAATTTATTTACACGAAAAAATGCTATTATGTGATGTTGTAGCATCTCTAGTTTTCATTTTTACAAAGCAACTGAAAATGACTACAGCAGCGGCATTTTTTAGTGTCTCGATTAATTCGTTGATTTTACTTGTGATTTTATGTAAATATTGTGTGTTATGTAAACACACAATCTTCAGAATTCTTCTAGAGATTGTATTTAGCTCAGAGACAGCAGCTCAGAGCCAGCCAGTCTTGCGATACTATGTTATAAAAAGGAAAAGTATTGGAATCACTTCAAAAATTCTATCTCGAATTTTGAAGATAATACATGTTACGAAAAGTATTGAACAGCAAACGGGCGAAAACAGATAACAATCTTGCTTGGTTATAAACCTCAGTTATCGCGGTTTACAAAATTCAACAGCGTCTGTTATTTGCTGTTGATCGACCTAATGACGTTATTAAGTGTAACGAACGTGAGGCGAAATGCCACGTGAAGCATACTGATGCAAATTCTACTAGTATGTATTTACCGTGAAACCTACTCCATCCCCTGCATTAAGCGGCCGCTTCTAATTACGGCCACTATTTAGTGGAACCGATTGATTTTCCCCTAAGACACATGTAAATATTCCCTCGTTTAAATGCTCATCTGATCACGCGAGCAGGGGTTTTGGTATATTCAGTAGATTAACGTATGAAAACAGAAAGACTGGTAAAGCTTTCCATTGATTCATTATCTTTCTAAGACGAGACGCTCTGTCGAAGTACTTAAAACCAATATCTAGTTTTGTTTATCTCGCTGTGGCGTTGATTTCTAATTCATAAAACAAATGATGTTCATGCATTCTGTGAGGATTCCTAAGGGGGCGAATTGCAGCTTTTAAATGTAGTTGTGAATCACGTCCACTAATGAGGAAAAACAACCAGTGGTGAGAAAGATGATAAGGCATTTGGTGTAAATTGAAACATTTTATAAAAGAGTTGTTTAAGTAATTTTGTGAAAATGTTATTCCGGTGTTTTGTACTTTGTGAAGTAATTAAAAATGCAATAAGAAAGAAAGAATACTTCACGTTTTTGAAAACAATAGAGACTGGATGACCTTTTGCAATATTGCAATGATCTCGATTATACAGCTTCATGTGCTAATGCGATTTTCTCTAGAACAACCAGAGACAGCTGAAGACAGTTTCAATGTAATTCCAATAAAGTGCTCCAGTTCTCGCTGCAGAAGTAAAAGTAAAAGTTCAATATTCGTTTTACCATGGAAGTAATATTTATATACGCCTCTTAAGATTTTTCTTTTACTTTTAGTGGTCGCAATTCATGCAATCGGAAGTTATGACAAGCAGCTTTGATAAATTTGCCGTTCATGTTGCCTACTTTATTTGTTGGGCAATTTCAAATTATACGTAATGAAATATGAATATCTCAACAAGGATAGAATACTTTTACAATATTTGGGCGAGGGAGAAAGGAAGAGAAGACATAAAAAACCTATTTATATATTTAATTTTAGTTCTATGCAAGACGTAATGTAAATATTACCTGTTCTAATATGTTATAACGCATTTCGTTTGAAAAATGATTTGAAAGAGATTAGATTATTTCCACACAACATTGTCCAGTAATGCACCAAGTATACTTTGTACTAATTACGATTGTAATTGCCTCTCCGTCTGAGGTTACTGATCGAACAGGGTCCATGGACTAAAATTTTATGTAAAGGTTTGTGTAAAACGTTTTGAGTGCTTTCACTGTAACATGAAATGAAATGTCAATTTGTCCTCATAATGGTAATCAATTAACAATCCTTTGCAATGTTCAGTGTGCTTTGAACACTTCATTGTCCAGGAGCCTTCATTCAATCTAACCAGGGAAGAATATTAAAAGAATAGTAAGGAAGTATAATTATAAGCTTTGTTGTTAATAAAAACTTTGTGAACTGTCTAAACAAGTAATCAGACGCTTCAAATTTATATCAGATGTATTCTACTCCATTCACTGAGGATAATTTGAGTTTTTACGGAATACCCATTTTGAAATACCTATACAGTATTTGAGTACCTGCGAGTGTGTGTGAGTGAATATGTGCAGATCCGTTCCTTAGACCACTTCCTGTGAACCTATCAAGACATACGATGTATCATTCGGCGCATCTCGGTCTCTTGATAGGCAACTGATAATTTGTTTTCGGATCCGGCCAAGAGATTCCAAAAACGTGACTCTTGCGAATCCAGCGCGCAATCGGGAGGTCTGTGTTCGATCCCCGGGCCAGCCATCCTGACCGGGGTTTGCGTGGTTTCTCTCGGGCACAAGGCGAATGGTGGGATGGTTCCAAAAGCCCACGAACACCTCCTAATACTTCACCTAATACCTCATCATCATCCTAGCCTTTTCATCCCTCATCATCACCCTTTAATAATAATAATAATAATAATAATAATAATAATAATAATAATAATAATAAGTCTCCCAAAGTCCAGCCCTACGTCCGAGCAATTGAGAACTTAGCCACGTGGGAGACGGGCAACGTCAGAAAATTTGGCGGCAAACAGGGCTATGGCACACGCATAGAGATATGGAGACATATATAGGAATGAAGATATATATAGGAATATGCGTCGTAAGGCCTCGGAAAAGCAGCCGCAGCCTGGGGAGCGCCGGGGCACCTTCGGAGCCACCGCTGGAGGTGACAGCATGCGAGCCGGTGGTGATCAGGAGCTGAACAGGCGGGCCCTGATCGGGGATAACCCCGAATATACTACAGCCGAACATAGCAGCACCCATCCATCTCCACTTACAGCTGCACCTGCCGCAAGTGCTTCCCAGAGAAGCAATCTATTGCTTCCAGAGACCACTGCCGCAGGCAGGAAACGCAGAAGGATGAAGTGGACTATAGAAATAAATACCTTCATCATGCGTGAATACTACACCATTACCAAAATGGAGACTGACACTACGGCATACCGACAAAAGTTACATCAAAGATTTCTTCACCGTTTCCCTGATTCTGAAGTTAGTGAGCAAAGAATAGCGGACCAGCGTCGAGCAATTGTTCAGAAAAATCTCCTCTCTGCCCCAGTTTTGGAAGCAATCAAGGAAGAAGTGAGAAACATGCTTAACTCCTCAGAACCTAGTAATCTGAGGGCAGTGGAGATATCAGCTGTGCAAACTCACGATGACAATGGAACAAGCATGTCAGAAAGTATGGATGATAAGAGTAGAGAAGAGGTGCAAATTCGCAATGAATTTGCCGCCGCACTTGCGGAATTTGAAGGAACTGACCCACTGAACCGCTATCTCATTCCCAGACAAAATTGCTCGAAGAAATTAGCAAGAGCAATCAGCGTCTTGAATGAGAAAGTACTGCCACAACATCTACAACAAAGACCATCTTTCGAAGAAGTACACACAGCAATTTATTGTGCTGCGGTTGTGGCTTCAAGATGTAACGGTTCCAAGCTTTTCAGCCGCGTAGCAACTGCCCACAATGATCGAAGTGAAAAAAGAATGCCACCTTGGGAAAGACGGCTGGTGAATCGTATAGAAAGCACTAGGAGAGATATTGGGAGACTCACACAATTTAAAAATGGAAATACCTCAGAAAAACTGAGAAGAAAGGTGAATAACATCCTTATCAATACAAAAATACATACGAAGCACGAGCCCTTGAATTCAACAATAACAGAACATCTTGACACCCTACGACAAAAGCTTTTGGCGTTAACAAAACGCCTTCGACGCTACAGGAATTGCACTACGAGGAAGCTACAGAATTATCTTTTTAACAGAAACCAGAAAGCATTCTACAGGAAAATGTCAAAGGGTAAAGGGCTTGTAAATGATATGGAAGAGTCAAAGCTTCCCTCAAAGGCACAAATAGAGGACTTTTGGAAGCCTATCTGGTCATCTGCTGTGTCCCACAACCCAGTTAGGACGTGGATTGAAATGGAATATGACAGACACCGAGATATTCCTCTAATGGGTGAACCAATCATCACCGTAGAAATTGTCCAAGCAGCTTTGAACAAAGCACATAACTGGAAGGCACCAGGCAGTGATGGCCTCCACAATTATTGGCTCAAAAAATTTACCAGCACTCACCATCATATAGCTAATATAATTCAATATTTTCTTCACAATCCAGAAAATCTACCTTACTTCCTCACTGAAGGTAGAACATTTTTGTTACCAAAGGAGGGTGACACTAAAGACCCCTCGAAGTACAGGCCTATAACCTGCCTTCAAACTTTCTACAAACTCATAACATCTTGTGTTTCACAAATGATGATGACACACATTGAGGAACAGAACATCTTAGCAAATGAACAGAAAGGATGTAGACCTGGATCTCAGGGATGCAAGGAGCAACTCATTATAGACTCTGTAATTATGGGGCAAGTGCTTGAAAAACAAAGAAACTTGTACGCATGCTACATAGATTACGCTAAAGCATTCGACACCGTGCCCCATTCTTGGCTCCTTCAATGTTTGGATGTATACAAGGTCCACCCGTTTATCCAAAACTTCCTGAAAACTGCGATGAGTCGATGGAATACAAAACTGTATCTCTGTAATGGAAAACAATCCGTCCACACAGATACTATACACATCCGCCGAGGGATTTTCCAGGGTGACTCTTTAAGCCCTTTATTGTTCTGTTTAGCCTTGAATCCCCTCTCTACTCTACTTAATTCATCTAATTATGGAATCGCTCTTAAAAAGGGGAACTCAACTCTTCTTCGTGTCTCACATCTCCTTTACATGGATGACCTGAAGCTCTATGCAGACACTGAGAGTCATATGCGGCAACTAATAAACGTGACGGAGAAGTTCACTGGCGACATTAAGATGAAATTCGGTTTGGATAAGTGCAGGAGAGTGAATATCATTCGGGGTCATATGCAAGTTATAAATTTGGAAACTGATAATGAACCAAAGATTACCTTCATGGAACCCCATGAAACTTACAAATACTTGGGTTTCCAACAGTCACTCCGAATCAAACACACTATTACTAAGAACATACTAACAACTGAAGTGTGTAAACGATTGCATGGACTCTTAAAAACTCAACTCTCTGCTAGAAACCTTGTGCAGGCCATCAATTCAAAACTCAACTCTCTGCTAGAAACCTTGTGCAGGCCATCAATTCATTTGTTATTCCAGTGCTGACATACTCCTTTGGCGTTATTAAATGGAGCAATACCGACCTCGACAACCTCCAGAGAACAATTCGAACCGCTATGACTCAACACCGAAAACATCATCCCCATTCAAGTACTGAGCGTTTTACCCTTCCAAGGTCGCAAGGAGGGCGAGGTATTGTAGATCTCATAAATCTACACAGCTCTCAAATTGCTTCACTCAGAAGATACTTCTTGGAACATTGTGGGAGAGTTCAGCAAGCAGTGAGCGCAGTTGATAATAACTATAGTCCTCTGAACTTGAAAAAGCTTGATCCGCCTGTTCAACCAATCATTGAAACGGAAGAGAAGATAACCTTATGGAAACCGAATGGAAGGTACCCTCACGAGCTGAGTAAACCAGAAGTCGACATCTCTGCGTCACACGCATGGCTCCAGCACGGGGATCTCTTTCCGGAGACAGAAGCCTTCATGATAGCTATCCAGGACCAAGTGGTACCAACATTGAACTACATAAAACACATTCTGAGAGATTCTACCATTCATTCCGACTCGTGTAGAAGATGTGAGGCTGCAAGCAAAACTATCCAACACGTGACAAGTGGATGTAGCAGCCACGCACAGGTGGAATACAAAAAGAGGCATGATGAAGTGGCGAAGCAGGTACACCAATTATTGGCATTGAGAACAGGCTTACTCGCCACTTCCGTGCCGTATTATAAATATGTGCCTCAGAATGTGCTTGAAAGTAGTGAGTACACACTATACTGGGATCGTTCCATTATCACTGACAGACATGTTGGCGGCAATAGACCCGATATAACGTACATTGATAGAAACCATCAGCAGGTTTTCCTTATCGATATATCAATACCCAATACCCACAACATATCGGGAAAATATCAAGAGAAGATCCAGAAGTATGCCGATCTCGCCTATGAAGTCGCAACTCAGTGGAACTTCAGTAAAGTGACAACTGTGCCTATAATAATATCAGCTACAGGAGTGATCCCGAAAATGACACTTCGGGCACTGGAGTGTCTTCACTTGGATACCAGGAATGTATATAACATGCAAAAGACAGTAATTTTGAATACATGCCGTATTGTCAGAAGCCATCTGAACCTTCAGTAAAGCAACCACACACCTGGTTATCATACCTGTGTGTGGTTGACATACCGACCAGTAGATACTGTGAATAATGTAAGATAATAATAATAATAATAATAATAATAATAATAATAATAATAATAACAATAACATCATTCTATCCCCCCTAATTGATATTCAAGGCTAACAACCTTAATCAAGGGATGCAGCCGAAATTCCTCACGTTTATCTCCTCAGGATAGAATACAACTTGGTCTCGGACAGAGAAATGTGTTGCGTGGTCAGTAATGACCCATACGCGAATACTATACACGCATACTATATATGCACAATGGTGATAATAACTAAACAAAACACTAAGACGACTGTGTAAAAAATTTCCTTGCAAATATAAGAATAAGAGTTCCAATCACGCAACAAGTAAGAAGTAATCTCTTAGATAATTGTGTAAATATTGGTGAAATCATATCGCATTTTTACAGTTACTTTGATTTAAGAATTATGAAAACGGAGTGCTTAATATTCGTAATATAATGGTTGTGGAGGCTTGAATAGCTTTCATGGAGACGCCGTGTCCTTGTTTGAAAGTTCAATGTTTCGACTTTCAATTTCTTACCGCCATGCCTTAAAATAAGGCATCTCATTGTCACGCGATCTGAGATCGACAGACCGTAAAGAATTGGCTTGCTGCTTCTGCACGAAAGGATCCTTCAAACGTGATCGGATCTTATCTGTGCGAAAAAACAGCAATAATTGTTCGTTCGTAATAAGCGGATGTCCCAACTCAAAAATCTTATTGGGTTATTCTCGTTGCCGCGAAGGAAAACATGTAACAGAGCATTCCTTGGACAAACGTCTAAGTTCTTGAAACTCAATAAGTTTGCCGAACACGGAAGTGACCTCACTGAGGAACAATTCTAAACATAACATCTGTGCTTGCCAAGAGCCTAGCTTTTGTTGCTCTTTCGAAAAAACACATCACGATTCTTAGAATGTTCGGTTGTATTGTGATGGCGAGTTGAAAAGACGAGCTAATATTACTTTTGAAAAATACCATTGTCACCCGAGAGCATTATATTCTCACCAGCCGATTTAGGATTATTTCTTTTAGTTTTGCGTTGGCAAAAGTCGTCTCCAACCTTCACACAATTACACTATATATAATGCGATTATGTAAAAAATTACATTTTTTAAACTGAAGTTTGCAACGAACAAAATACTATTTTCGTGGCTTCCACCTACATTCAAGCCTTTCATTTGAATTATGCTCTGATAGTTTGCCTGTGTTCTTAGCGATTTGCGCCCTTTTTTCTTACATTTACATTTAGTTGCTTAATTTAATTTGTTAATTATGTGAGGTTAGTCGGCCTGGATGGACGAGGTGACTACCGCCTCAAGGATTTGGACCGAAGGGTGGGTCGCGGCTTCGAGTCCCGTCTTAAGCATGATTGCTTGTCCCTTGTTTCTCGTGTATGGGTCTCGCGTTCTGCTGAACACAGATCAGAGGAGCCCGCATGTGTGTCGGTGTCGGGATGTAAAGGATAACCGGCTGTTGGCTGGAAAAAGCCCAAGGGAAAACAATTATACGATGCTCACAGAAAAAGTAATTAAAGACTATTGGGTGAACGAAATCGCACGGATTGTAAAAATTGATGATGTTATACTACACAACTGACAATGAGGGAGAATAGCCATTATAAGATAATTCATTATAGCAAGAATTCTTATTTCTTAAAAATGGTATGACTCATTCATCCTTAATAAAGAAAAACCTGGAATAAAATATTTTTGCCATTACAGAAGAATGCACAATAATTATTTACATTTGCACAAATTTGTATACATTTAATATTTGCACAATATTTACAGAATGCACAAATTATTTTAATTTATCACGCTCAATGTATTTAAGAAAATTTATTTATTGTGAAAATATGATACTGTTTCAAGTAAGGTATTAATCTTATGGTTCTATTACCCTCGTCAACATTTCTTAGGCTGGCATAAATTGATATCTCTTATTTATCACCACCGTTTACTAAGTTAATATTCGTTTACAGAAGAAACTCTTATTTAATTCTAACCAAAAACGAAACTCACAATATGGTGAACATTCTCTTAACCTATTCGCGTGAGGAGTGGAAGACAACAAACCAAATAAGAGCGAGAGAGTTAATAGGAGTTGTAATTTCATAAGTTGGCAGTTACAATAGAAAATACTTCAAGAAACCTCATTGCAGATCTAGTGCGGCCTAATATGCGCCTTATAGAATAGATTATTCATTGCTCATGCGAAACATAATTGGAGAGAATATGAGCGTATCTAGTACTATATCTCCAAATAACCTGACGAGAACGAATGAATGATGATTTAAAACGTGCGGGAACGAAGAAATATAGCTAAAACTAGTAGTGCTACAGAATGACACAGACTTTCTCGTAATAGTTAGTTACCTAATTTCATTGGTCTGGGCTTTTTCGGTTTTATCTATCCTCCGGCCAGCTGCAATCTATCGCCGCCCAAAGTACCTTTTTTGAAATTTTCTCAATTTTTGGGTTTCCTAATTGTAGAAATGAAATGTGACTTAAAATATTAACGAAGAGTAAAACTTCGTCCTACGCGTATATGACAATTTTCGTTGAAAAATTTGGAGCCTTTTTTGAGAAAATGTCGTTGAAGCTTTTCCGAAAATGGAAAATTTGAACGTCATTTTCACAGAAAATGTTTGAGCTTTCAAGAAAGTCATTGGAAATCATTTAAAGCGCATCTACTGACAAATGCAATAATGTGTACACATTGCTGGTAGTCTACATATTAACGGTTTGAGAGATGTATAAAAAATACATTTGTTTAATATTTGAAAAAAAGAATACATCAAAGTGGCACCTATATCAGGTTATTTATTATATTTAGCCGTATCCGTTTAAAAAATTGTAAAGAAACAAATTGAGACATTTTCGAGAAATTTAAAAAAAATAAAATGTTGTTTCAGCGTAACTGAAAATAAGAAAATTTTTCACACAAAAAATTAGTTTTCGAGAATTTCATTCGAAATTATTCGAAATCAATACTGAATAATGCCATAAGGCATGCAAATAGCCGGAAATATACATGTAAACGTCTCCCGCGGTTTAGCTCATTAAACAGAGAGTTCTCTTTCCTTGACGCGAACCTGGTTTCGATTCCCGGTCGGGCAAGATTATAATGTCCGTTTTCCTTGCAATGTGTCAGTATATGTTACTATGTGACGATGAGAAAACTCACTTCTCAGTTTGAGAAGGCCAGAATACGGGGTAGGGATATCTTCGAGTTCACACCACGTACCTCTTAAACCCAAGGCCGCAAGCCCGAGACTCTGCTGCCAGGTCTGGCCCGTTCGCGGAAAAATTTCCAACTTTTGAGTGAAAATCGATCTATGTCGTCCCTTTAAGTGTATTTCACTCAATTATTACAAAAATATTAAGGAACAAAATTGAAGAGATTTTTGAAAATGTTTAAAATGTCCTGGGCCTTCACATAATTTAAAGAATCTTTTTCAAAACCGCAGAGCTTCGAGCCGAGCCAGATTGATCGGGGAATATTCATTTTGGGACAAATCGCCACCAACATGTTACGTATATTCGTGTTAAATGTATATTTGCCACGTCTCCTTAAATTAACATGTTAATTTCTAACAGATTTTAATTTCATTCATTTTTAAAATTTTGGATATTCTTCAGAAGGTATGGAATCATTCCTGTGTTTTATGAGGGTTTTTCCCTACTGATTGGGTATCACTTGTAATATTTATAACTTTTCCTAAGCTTCGACCTTCTGTTTTCAGTAGTACTACGAAAATGCTTTCCGACTCCTCCGACAGAGGCGCAGATGAGCACATCTGAAAAGGCGACGAAGATCGATAAATACACCTATATTCGTGCCTATTACAAAGGTCAGCTAACTAAATTTGGAAACTTCACCAACACCAACACGAATGTAAGTCAAATTGCTCCACGCTTGGACTATTTATGGATAGTGATCGATAAATTCCAGGCGAATAATTTAGATTCTTTGTACAGATCTGAAGGTGAACTGACTGATGCTACGGATGAATTTGAAGAAAAGTACTACGCTCTAGGAGCTAGGGCTCATGAAATAATACAGCGTACAAATCCCAAAACTAGTGTTTCGATCTGCGGGCCCTCCAGGACCTAATCAAGCTGGTAGTAATCAATTGCAGGGTGTTAGGGTGTTAGCATGAACGACAGTCCCAACGTTTGAGGACCTTGTCATCTGTTAACAGCTCTAATTCTTGTGTTTGAACCGAGCCCGTTCAAAATGTCTCCTCTGATCCTCCACATGGACCTTATGCGCCTTATTCTAGACGGCCTTGTTTACCAATACTTAAAATTTCTCGTTTTCAGGGAAAGAATAGGAATATGATCTAGCTTGATGTTTAGCAGCCTCAACAGGTTGTTTTTCAGTGATTTAACCTACAAACGTCTGGGCTATACTTCGGGTAATATCGTGAGATCATTGAAGAGTATTAATACGTTCATTCATGGTGAGATCGTGACTGAATGGCAAGCGATGTACTTCCAACTACAATTTTTGATGTTTTAAATTTACAAAAGAAAAAAATAGAACTAACAGTATATCTTCCAAATACTTTGATGAAGCCCCCAAACTTATGAGTATAGAGTAGCATGGAAGTGCGACACATGCAGCGTTTCAATGCATTGTGATGAAAATTATTCAGATTGCATGAAAGTAAATTTAATTTTAAAATGCTGTGCATACCATACGTCTACTACTATCTACACCTATCAAAATAATATATGCAATGAATATTATTTATTACTACTACCCTGTATTAGAATTGCAAGTGGAAGTAAGGTTATAGAATTTTTGGCGCCATTTGGACCAGAAATGTTAAAAAATTTCATTTGACAGCTTCACATTCTTTCATTCCTAATGCTAATGCATATTATGTTAATGCTGGTAATCCAATTAGAATTTTCTTAATATTTGATCAAAAATGTACTTTACATGACCTTGTTAACCCACAAAACTAAGTAATAGTGTACACAAGGTGGTTGCGTAGGCTTGAGCGGCCGAAGTTTGTGTTGTCTAGGCTATCCGGGACGAGCCGCGTCACTGACATGGTGGGTAACACTTCGGCCAGCGTATTGTGGCCTTCTTCACAGCGTACTGTAGCTCTGAAGAAGGCCACAATACGCTGGCCGAAACGTCAGCCACCATGTCAGCGACGCGGCTCGTCCCGGATAGCCTAGACAACGTACACAAAAGGTGCTAAAAAGGGATGGTCTCGTGTGGCTGAGTTTTCGTGAACTCCAAGCCTTGAGAAACGTCGCTGCTAGTACAGAACGGACTCTTTAAATTCATCTCCAAATCGCGTTAAAACCACTCGTGATCGCATACATCGGTCGCGTTTCTGAACTCGTGTGTGATGAAGGCTTCGGGAAAGGGACGCTTTTCAATAATTCTGTTTACCTTATCGTGTACGACATTTCATCATCCATCTCATCTTGTAACCTCTCTCATATTTTTTTTGCCCTCTATTTCTAGTTTTTGTTATGGGTATGTCAAAACTACGTACGCAGTAATTCAGTTTCTTCAAAACCTCTTTGTAGTAATTACTTGTACTTATTAACAGTCCTCAAAGATTTTCTACCGTTTTAATTCCAATCCTCTTCACACAAAAGGCAATTCCACTATATTTGAGTAAAATCACGTAGTGAATTTCACAACTGTTGTTTGATTAATTTTAAATCCATCTCTAACTTGAAGTTAATAAATACAATCACATAAATGTTGTGAGAGTGTTGCCTTTTTATCGATCTCCTTTCTCGTTATCACTCCTGTCGCATATGCGAGAGACTCATTCCCCTAATTGTACTCGTGTTTTCTTTGAAAAACCTCATTTTTATTGTGTAGTACTATTGGATTTAATTTTTGAAAGTGGTCGGGCGGAAGAGCAGACTAAATGGCCTGAGCCTCACCACCAATGAAGACTATTTATTAATTTATTTAGGCCAGAATAATGTAGCTCAGAACCAGCGTTACCGTTCTCACTACAGCAACTCTGATCGGGAGGTCCTCGAGCTAGAGATCCGACGGTGGCGGATTTTCGATATTAACAGTACATGTACTGTAAAGACAGGTTGAATTCAGGCGCTGTCTAAAGGAGAATTTTAGTGGCCGGCTGCTCTGATCGGTAGTTTTCCGATTATCACCAGACATATACCGAAGAAGAACACTAAACAAACGAACTATGGACCGCGCTCGATCTTTCCGCCTCTTCCTTGTCCTATAATCTTCCCCTTACACACACTTCAATGCAGTAGCCTACCACACATACGTCGTGAGGTCATTGGGGACCTGAGAGCTTCAGGTTGGGGCGGTGCTTCGCTGGTGGGAGATCACACTGGGGAGGGACGCTCTCGCAAGCAGACGGGTAGGTCGGCACCGAATCTCCCCATCCAGGAAGATCACAGCCAACTTTCGTGTGCAAACATGCACTACACGGATGGACTAATGACGTTAGCCGTTGACGCGCTCAGAATCCCTAACCAACCAATCAAGCAAAGGCGTTAACGGTGCTTCAGTCTCCAATCGTTTATAACTCCTCGTATACGTAGACGTCCCGTATACGCAAATTCTCGCTTACGTAGAACAGAGACAAAATACTGCGTATATCGAGGTTTAAATAATTTTGTAATACACGTTTCTGGTATAGAACGGAATAGAAAAAGTGTTATTTAAAACATGTCTGCCTGTCCATCAAAATGAATATTCCTCGCTTGATGTAGCCTGATTCGAATATCATGAATTTTAACGGAATATTTTAATGTTGGGGTGTTCTTCAAACGAATTCCTGGTTACATTCCAAAAAATGTTTTAAAATGTAGCACATTTTTTTCTTTAACATTTAATTTAGATTCGAATGTGCTTATAAAATGGGACAGGTTCAATTTTCATTACAAATCTCTTCCTAAAACTATAAAATTAAAGATAGATTTTTGTAAATGAATTCTCCTCTTGCAAAGCAGATCCTGATAATAGTCAGGTGATGTACATTTTTTTTCGAAATATTGCTATATTGCTATATATCGAAAAAATGAAATATTGGTAGTTTTGACAAAATTGTTAGTGAAAACGGAACAACTTAAAAAAAATACACGTAAACAAAGTTTTCTCAAAAAATATCTCTCGAAATATTTGCTTTCTCGCTTACTACGTACTTACGTGGTAAATACTTGTAATTGTGCAGCGGAAACATATGCGTTTTTGAAAGTGGTTTTGTGACAGTGTTGTTGGGAAAGGGAATACATTTTGCTTCTATATGAAGTAAATTACTTCTTCTAATACATTTTAAAGTCAGAATCCACGTTTTGTGAGTTCTTGATACCGAAAAATTGGTTTATGGCAAAACGTTTAGTCTCTCCATTTCCGTTAGTTGACGTCTATACCATTCAGAAAATTTTCTCTAAAACTGGCATTGTTCGATCGATCTAGGCGAACTGAATATCCGTCTAAATTGAAACGGATATTTTGATATTTGGGGTAGTTAAATGAAGCCTTATAAACACTTTTAATATTTTCAAATAAATTGCTCTTTTTTTCTGGACTAGGAGATAGTACACTAATAAAAATGTGGAGGCCCCTTTCTCGGTGAACTCAGTATTTTCGAAAATTGCAAAAAATTAAAATTACAAATCAAAAATTTTGCAAATAGAGCTTTATTTTTATTGACATAAACGTTTTAAAAATAAAACTTTAAATAAGGTCATGCGTAGTATTTTTCGAAAGTATGATTAGTTTTAGTGTAATTTTGCGTTTACATTTTAGCAATTACATTTTTCTCAAAAGTGGGCCCGAACTTTTTCATTATTGTTTTTCGAATGAACATTAACTTAGTACAATTTTATTAATGATGAACGATATTTTTTCTTTAATGAACTCTGTTTTAAAAAGTAAATTTTTAAATTAGACTATATGTATTTTTGAAAATATGTGTAGTTTTCGTGCAATTTTTGCTTAAGGCAATTAAAAATATATTTTCCCAAAAATGACTACAGTTTTTCTTCATATTTTTTCTCTCTCGAGGAGCATTGTTGTGCATTATGAACTTGTGCGCGGCAGTTGGTTGTAATTCTTATGTCTATTTTCTCCGGTGTCAAAAAATACATATTGAAAGTGTTTTTGGAAATAAAAGAAGTTTGCGGAGAAATTGAACCGTTTCTTGAATTATGGAGGTAATTCAAGACAAAACTGCTTTACATCAATAAGTATTATAATCCGCAATAGTAATTTTATTACTTCTAGAAATGTGTAGTTAACCTTGTTTTTAATATCAAAAACACACCTCTTGGGAAAACTCATGTATACGCCATGCTATATTCTAGGCAGCCATAGCCGAGGAAGACCACAACAAGATGGTCGAACACCAGCATCACAGCCTTCGCATCGGTGTGCTTCGGACAGCCAAGAACATTCGTAAGATTCTGGCCATAGGAGTCTACGACTTAACATGGGACGCTCTTGCCAAAAATACTAATAATTTTGTGTTCTTTAATTTACGTAGTTTCGTTTTATACAGTTAGCATGAACAAATGGAACGGTACGTAATTTGATATTCGTTGACCCTATAACAAAATATAAAAGAAACATTCCCGGCAGGAACCCGAACAAAAATAAATTAATTACCAATTACGTACATTTATTGATACCAAGTGGTCCGCAATAAATTCAAAGTGGTGCGTTCGCGAGGGCCTTCCGGTTTTTGCTCTCGCGCCTACGCACCTTCGCTCACACTGTTTCTATAAACTTCCCTCATTGTAATGGAATATATGTTAAAAAAGAATAGTGCTGCAAGCGAAAAGTCACTTCAGCTTATTACTACGAGTACTACTTGTATTTAAACGAAACAGAAATGCAAGGAAGAAAAGAAGAAAAATTATCCAACCGTTTGGACTTTTTATTAAAATTCTTTTGCTCAGACAATATAAACCATATTTCGAAATACCACAACAATATACCCTAACTGACACTGCAACACCCGGAGCGTTACGTTTTAACACACCGCCAAATACCTTTTAGACATCCATCGCGACGCAAATCATACAAAATCTTCTTAACAGTAAATACAACAATTTTACAGGAAAATGTAATCAATGCGAACAAGAAGAGCAATTACGCGCCGAAAATCTGAGACCTATGTTCATTCAATGGCGTTAGTTAATCGTTGGCTGCCGTTAGAAACACGCCAATAGCCATAAGTATTTCCATGGCTTTAATACACTGTATAACCAACGGGGTCAGCAATACTCCCCAATAGTCCAATAATCTTAATATACTTATTTTGACTATGAAGCATTTTAATGTTCCTCTCCCCAAGAAAAGTCCCTCTCCCCAAAAAACCACTAGTGGTGCTAAACCAAGCACGTATTTTCTCTCCCGTCATTTCATGCAAAATTCACTCAAATTTTCGGAAAATTGATTCTGACCTTATTTCAAAATTTATCTTAAAGAAATCAATTCTTAAGAATTCAATTCTCAATCAAATCTAAAAGAAACAAATTTTATTAAGGAAAAAATCTCTATCTTTATAATTGTAGTGGAAAGAGAAGCAATATTTTGAATATTTGCAATTTTTGAAAAATCAGAGTTTTCAACGAAAATTAGACCTGCATCATTCTCTTAAATGTTCTTTACAGTACCCTAAAACAAAATTTAATTAAAGACAATGGAGCCATTTTTTTGAAAATGTTCCAGGACCTTATGTAAAGCACACCCCAACATTAGAATATCAATTTTTTTAGCCATTTTTTTGAAAATGTTCCAGGACCTTATGTAAAGCACACCCCAACATTAGAATATCAATTTTTTTAGCCATTTTTTTGAAAATGTTCCAGGACCTTATGTAAAGCACACCCCAACATTAGAATATCAATTTTTTTAGCCATTTTTTTGAAAATGTTCCAGGACCTTATGTAAAGCACACCCCAACATTAGAATATCAATTTTTTTAGCCATTTTTTTGAAAATGTTCCAGGACCTTATGTAAAGCACACCCCAACATTAGAATATCAATTTTTTTAGCCATTTTTTTGAAAATGTTCCAGGACCTTATGTAAAGCACACCCCAACATTAGAATACCAATTTTTTTAGCCATTTTTTTGAAAATGTTCCAGGACCTTATGTAAAGCACACCCCAACATTAGAATATCAATTTTTTTAGCCATTTTTTTGAAAATGTTCCAGGACCTTATGTAAAGCACACCCCAACATTAGAATATCAATTTTTTTAGCAATTTTTTTGAAAATGCTCCAGGACCTTATGTAAAGCACACCCCAACATTAGAATATCAATTTCAAATTCAAGGAGGCGTGATATCAGCCAAATCGATTGCAGAACATCAATTAAGGAGAAAATCGGCTGAACGGTTTAGCCGCTAGCATTGTTCACAGGCAAACATTTTACCGACAATCGATTTTTCGGTATTACATAACTTACTTTCTACAGCGAAAGCGTTAGCGAGAAAGTAAAAATTCTCAAAATCATTTTCCTACTGGATCTTGTTTCTTTATAACTCGTTTAAATGCTTTCATGCTATATGTATAGGTAGAGGCACCTGAAAAATATTTTTGATAACAATATCAAGTCCAACTATTGCCCCTATCAATTGACTGATACAGGGCATTTTGAATTACAATTATTGTATTACATTTTTGTTCCGAACAACACAACATAGGGATTTTGTCCCGCTCTATGCATAATTTGGCACAAGTTATATTTAGCAACTCTACTATATATCATATAATACTATACAATCGGAATTTAAATTGGGCTTGAAGTTAACTTTGACTGGTGAGTTTATGTTCAAATAATATTAAATTATTTTATTTAAATTAGGAATTGAACGATTACATAATGAAATCAAAACCAATTTAACTGAAATTATTTTAGACCCTTTTCGTTCTTCCTTCAAACCGACGTAATTGAAAAAATTCAGTTACTAATTTTAGCTTCTCACATACTATTTACGTATTGTATAAAAAGTATTGTAATGCTGCGGGAAAATATGGAGAATTTTCCTGAGAAAAACTCGTTTTGTGGAGTTCTGATATCGAAAAAAGGATATTTTTTTCCAGTACGTAGTAAATTACTACGTATATCTAACACTTTGTGGAGATAGAAATTACGTTTGTCGAAAACTTGACGACGGGAAAGACCTTGTCCGTAATAGCTCATGGCTAGCGCCTGAAAAGTTCAGGCGATTTTTTCCAACATTAATATTCCTTGATTGTTAAGGACGATTTCATGTCTCTGTGAATTTTTATTTTTCAGAGTACTTTACACAATGATTTCATATTTTCAAAACTTTCTAAAAATGACTATAGTTTTTAATTAAGTTTTTTTCTGAGATAGACCAAAGGACGCTTACGAAATGGCGCATGTATCTTTTATGTTGCTCTCTCTGAACTTTCAAAAATTGCGAAAATTCAATTTTTTTCGGTGTCTACTATAATACTGGAGGTAATAAATCTTTTCTTAAAGAACTCTGCTCTTCCTAGACATCTCTATGGTCTTACACAATTTTTCGGAAAATGAGAGTTTTGGTGCAAGAAATGGAGACAAATTTTTAAAAACTCTAAAAGTAAAAGAAGGTAAAATTAGGTACTTAAATAAGATAATGCATTTTTTTAAAACGAGTCGTTTTCTTGTATATATTTGCTCGAAGCGGAAGTAATTTAGAAAAATCACACAACGCCTCCTAATTTTTCTTTAAACTATTTTCTCGGATAGAGCGAAGGTCGCTCAAATAATTGCCGTTGAATTACCTGAATTTTTGAAAATTGAAAAAGTTGCAAATAATACGAGCGAGTTACGTTGTAGCAGGATTATTTATTCACCATTTTAGTATACATTAGTAGGAGCGGTAATAATTATTAAAATCGGGAATAATTATTAAATTATACTATTAATATGTGACTATTTCTAACAAATTAATAATGAATTTAAGGCGCGTTCCGAGGCATTAATTTTTAAATATCAAGTACTGCCTACTTGTAGTCTAACACATTGTTTAGTCGTTATTCTCGTTGTGTGGCTTGTTGATAACAAGAGATTAGTTTACGGTAAAAGGTCAGTCCTTCTGTCCGTTCGGCTATGGAAAGGGCTAGCAGTTAACCAAGTTTTCAAAACTGTTATTTTCCGAACGATCTGGAAGACGTTGGAAACCCTTGAATTTAAAACGGATATTTTAATTTGTTGCGGTACTTTGCATAAAGTTCCAAAAATATTTTCAAATTATTATAAAAAATGACTTCAAATTTTAGGATTCAAGTTGTGCTTATAAAAAGGACGCAAGTGTAATTTTTGTTAAATTCTTTGAATTTTTGAAGTTTTCTAAAGTTAAAACATTTTTGGTGCGTTTTTAGATGTGATCGTCATGGAGAAGAATATCCCAGTATAAAAAAATTTGATACGGGTATTTCCTCACCACGGAGCTTGTAATCAAAGCCAGTGTGCGACAACTGTCTAGATCGTGGGATCACACTAATGCAAAACGGCAGAGTTGATAGGGAATCTCCTAGGAAAATTCCCCTGTTAATATGAATACGTCTTATTTCTATTACTTCCTTTCTGCTGTATTTTGGACACCTGGTACTTCACGACTTCATATAGCCTTGCAAAACTCAACAAGTCTAAGATGAAACCGACAGATTTCCAGGTTCTTAAAAATCCAATCGTGTGATACCTGGTAGTCAACCCACTGAAAAGCCTTCTGGTAGTCAACCCATGCCATGCTTAAATTACGTTTTCATTTCCTTACTTCATTCAAGATGACTTTATTTAGTAGCAAGAATTCCTTACAATCTTCGGAACAACTACGACATCCTTTCTGTTCAATTCACAACATATGGTTCTTCTCTAAGTGTCTGTAATTTTGTTAGCTGTGGCTTCAGTTATCGCATTTTACATTACTGACAAACAAGTTATTGGCCTGTAGTTCTCTGCCAAAGAACTGTCTCCCGCTTTGGGTAGCAAATACGTGATGCATCAGTGAGCTTTTCCGGGAGTTCCTTTGGGTTTTCTAAAATGTCGGCCTCATCGGCAGTTGTCCGAGCGGAGGCTGGCCGGCTCTGGGTTAGCGGGAAGAAAAGGACGACGCGACGACAAAGGGAGGCGTGCAAGTGGACAGTCAGTCGAGTTGAAGAGAACGCCGGATGAGTGTATTGTGTATGAAGATGTAACAGGCAACTGACCGTAGCGGATTAGAGACAGGGAGAGACTTGTAGGGTTTGTGAGAGGAAAAGAGCGTGCTTTATCTCAATATTACATAACTGTAGTAAGTTGATAGTGAAATGTTATTGTTTAAACGTATGTGTTTCATTCGAAGAGTTTTTCCCCCAACGTCATTATTATTATTACTATTATTACTATTACTATTATTATTATTATTATTATTATTATTATTATTATTATTATTATTATTATTATTATTATTGTTGTTGTTGTTGTTCCTCTACTTCACGACTAAAAATGTTATGAGTTGATTGAATATAAAATATATTTCAGGTTGCAACCAGCTTCCTAAGGAACGGATCTAGAGACCGTCGGTTCTTCTAAAACACTGCGCTTTGGGCTGTTGCAAATAAAGCAATGTTTTGCACTTCACAGACTACCCTGGAATGTAGTCAAGCCAACCTCAGATTTTGCGGAACAAATCCCAGAGTGTTCGTAGCACTTAGATCATGTGTTTGAAACTTTGAGGGCGTTCCAGATCTGCCAGTGGAGGTAATTATGCACTCTACAGTATCTTTTCATGTATTCGGTCTTTGATAGAATCTTTATTGATATACTTGTCCATTTTTTAAAATTTTGTGATTGGAGTGGTTTGCCTCTCCAATCCTACTTTACGATCATCCATGTAAAACAAATGTGACACAGGTCTTTTATCACCATGGAGATTGTAAAGCCAGTGTGCGACAACTGTGTAGATCGTGGGATAAAACTAATGCAAAACGGCGCAGTGGATAACGACTCTCGTAGGAAAATTCCGTTGCTAATCTGAATACTTCTTGTATCTAGTACTTCCTCTCCGCTGGGTATTAGTAACCGTATACTGCACGACTTCACATTAGCTTTGAACAACTCAGTCTAGGATGAAATATATAGATCTCAGAGTCTTCAAAATCTAATCGTGTGGTAGACTGTGTAAGGTCTTCTGGTAGCCAATTCAAGCCATGCTCAAATTGTTTTCGTTTCCTTACATTATTCAAGATGGCTTCGTGTAGTAGCAAGATTTCCTTATAGCCATAGGAACGTTTATGGTATCTTTTCTGTTCAGCTGGCAACATATAGCTCTTCTCTAGGTATCTGTACATTTTGTTAGCTATGGCTGCAGTTATAACTTTGGACATTACTGGCAGGCAAGTGATTGGCAAGCAATTCTTCGCCAAAGAGCTGTCTCCCGCTTCGGGTAGTAAATACGTGATGCCTCATGTGAAGTTTTCCGGGAGTTCCTTTGGGTTTTCTAAAATTTGATTAACAGCCTTTGATTAATGAGAATGTAATTCTGTTAA
This sequence comes from Gryllus longicercus, assembly GCA_038098605.1. Lineage (NCBI taxonomy): Eukaryota > Metazoa > Arthropoda > Insecta > Orthoptera > Gryllidae > Gryllus > Gryllus longicercus. The sequence continues at coordinate 163,921 of JAZDUA010000814.1, read as the reverse complement.
TTTCTTAATCCAAAAATTCTGAATCTTATCAATACCGGGGTTTTCAAGTTTCCCGTGTTTTTAATTGCTTGGAAGAGGTCCTCTTTCGAGAATTCGTGAACATGTTCCACTGCTTCCACAGCTTCATCGGCGGCATCAACTTCAGATTGAAGCCAAGATGCGTCATTGTTGTAGGATCTGCTTTATTATCAGATTCCTGCTCAAGATGTTTCGAGATCATCTTTTGAAGGAGGGGTAGCATTGCTATTTTGTTTTTGAGTCAGAGTGTTCGCTGAGCAGGAAACGCCACTGGGCAACATGAAAATCTATTCTACGTTTGAAACGTTTAATTCTTTGAACCCATGCCTTGATATTCTCTTTTAGCTTTTCAGCTATCATTAGCCTTTTTGTTTCATTTTGAATTTGGTATTTTTTGTTCAACATGAAGTATTTTTGATCGCATTTAAGAGGCGTACGTTTATTTTGAAGATGCATCGACTAAATGTGATATTTCACTCTGAGTGTCGGCAATCCGTTTCATAATTATTTTCATGCATGGGAGTACGTAGCTGTTTACTGCTTGCCTGCCGGCCTTCGGTATTCTTGGCTGGCTCCAAAATTATCTGAGATGAAAATGATTCATGACACGATATGATTGATTTCAGTAATATCTAAATCTGTACCTGGGGTCTGCACCACTTCATTTAAGACAGAGTTCACAGACTATCACTCTCTCGGCTTTGGCATTTTCGTATACACTCCTCAACGGTGCACCCGATCATATGTAAGTAGACTAACTCTTTCCATCTCGCGTCGAAGGAGGTTTCACATCATGTTCTTATCGTGTGATTCATAGATAGAGAATTTTCACCACTGACAGTTATTCTTTGGGAAGAGATAACCCTTCAAGAGGACCATCATTTTCAAGGATATTAGACATTTCTAAATGTTCATTATGTTGATAGTTCGATTGAAGAACGTACTATGCATTTCCCTTAATGTCAGCAAGTTGTTTTGCTGTGAATTTTTCACTGCTGTGTATCTATCGTCGTTGACAGGCAAGCTTCTTCGAATCTGGGATAGGTCTCATATCTGGGTTTCGCTCTCTCAACATCTTGAAAACTTATATTTCTGACCCCCCCCCATTTTTCGCTTTTGCGTAGTAAAAGCAGCGTATCACCTTTATTTCATCGAGTGTCCATCTCTGAGATTGGCTTTGAGCTACTGCCGACTGTACGTCTCTGGGACTAACATACAAGGGATGGCCAGACGTCGCCAAGGTGTCGTTAGTCAGACGTTCAAGATGACAATAGCTCGGTTTCTGAGCAAGTATGGGACGTTGGTTTGCGATTAAAATGGCTTTAAATGGTTTTCAATAACGTTTGTGGAATCCTCAATTATTTCCTGCGACAACACAGATCTGTTACAAATAATAATTCCCTGCCAAGACTGGAACCAACCAACCTTCCCCTCTAATTCAATTTTGTAGTTTTGAAATTAATTTTCAATTTTCGAAAAAAACGGGCAATACCCGAAAATGGGACTAGCACCATTTTTCTTATCGTCCCTTATTATATATGAGGAGAAAAAATTTGGAGCGGTTTTTGAGAAAAGTGTTTTCTTAAATTTCTAGCCCAAATTACGCAAAAACTACAAACCTTTACAAAAAATGTACTTGACCTTTTTTAAAGATCTAATTTTGTGCAACAGATTTTGTCTGAGCCAAAAACCTCTAACATCAGTTTTGTAGTTTTAAATTTTTTTGTTGCAATTTTTCGAAAAATCGGGGATATCGCCGAAAATGACACCTGCACCATTCCCTTAAACGTATTTTGTATTTTTGAACAACTAAATTTAATCAAAAAATTTGGAACGTTTTTTAAAAAAAATTGAAAATTGTCTATGGGGCTTCATGTTAAGTCGCCCCCCCCCAGAAATTAAAATATCGGTTCAAAATCGAGAGTTGGCGACATCAGCCAGATCAATTGAGGAATATCAATTTTAGAGAGAATCGTCTGAACGGTTTGGCCGCTAGCGTTGACCACAGACGGACGGACAGACGAACGTTTTGCCGTCAATCGAATATTCGGTATCAAGGAGCGACAAAATATGGATTCCGCTACACTACGTGTTAGAGTATTCCCCTCTCTAAATTTAGCAACAGGATTTATCCACTTTTTCGTTACCACAGCCAGACTATAAGACTTTTCTGGTCAAAATTCGTCGTTTTCCGCCGCACGATTACATAACTTTCTCTTATTACGAATAATTCGTAAGAAGAGAAAGTACAAGTACTTTTTCGGTATCAGGGGACCGCAAAACGTGTATTTCCGATGAAATCTTGAAATCGATTTTCCGCAGCATTACATAACTTTCCCTATACTACATATAATACTCCGTATATACATACGTATACGGGAAAGTAAAAAGATTATTATACATCTGGTCACAGATGGGTTTGTCAACTTCTATTGGAAAATGACACCATGGGATTACCTACCATGCAATTGTCAAACACCATTGGAACCTCATAGCTAATAAGCATGGTGGAATACTTATAAATTATATGTTCACTGATTAAATAATCGTACGGTAAGGTGCAACGGTAGTTGACAATATTACTAAGCGTGAAACGTATTCCCAAGAAATTGTTAAACTTGGAATTGTAGCTAGGTGATAGCATGAATAGTACATACGTCGAGAATTTTATTTACTTAAAGCTATAGAGCGAGTTGTCTGCCTCAGTAGCTCAAATTGCTCGACAAATTAGGATTGTCCAGAAAACTTGGCCAGGGATATCCGGGATCGATTCCCGGCTGGGTCAGTTAATTCTTTGAACCGCTAAAATATAATTTATAATTTATAATAATAATAATAATAATAATAATAATAATAATAATAATAATAATAATAATAATAATGGGTAAATTTTGAATTTGGATGAAGATTTTAGCACGAATTATATAGCTTTATTATTAGATCAGAAGAAAATATTATTACTAAGCAATGGGTGATTCTGAGTAAAATTGTTAATAAATTAGTCATAATCAATAATTATTGTGTTATTTATAGTCCCAATAAATTCAGATTGTCACCAACACAGCCATTTGTCCACTTATGTACTTTATTATTAATGACTATTATCGCTTCAAATCGTAAACGGCAAAGGAGGCTCAGAGCATCAGCAGATGTTAATGCAGTGCCTCTGAGTGGCAAGTCCTAAGGTTCGGGAGAGGTGGCAGGATTTTCGACACGAGCTAGACAGCTAGGCCGAAGTAAGTCGCTGTCTGGAGGAGAATTCTAGCGGGTGACCGCTCTGAAATGTTGCTCTCCGTAGTTTCTCCGATCAACACCAAGCGAATGCCAGAGCAGTACCTCAACAAACGGGCTATCGACCGTGTGCAATCTACCCTTCCTCTCCCTTGTCCTATCCTCAACCCTTACGTACACTCACATGCACAAGACTAACACACTTGTCTGGAGAGCAGTCGGAAGCTTAGACCTAGTCCCGGCTGAGGCGGTACCCCGCTGGAGGGAGATACCTGGTTGGGGGAAACACCGCTAGCCGACGTAAGTGGAAGCATTGTCTCCGAAGCCACTGGAGAAAGATCACAGCCACCACAAGAGATGAAAACATGCGCTACACTTACGGGACTAATGACTTTAGCGGTTGACGATTTATTTCAGTTCAATTGGAATCGTAGATTGTTGATTTATTTCAGTTCAATGGAACTTGGCGATATCCGCTCCAATACATGGGAGAGGTGTTTGACGCCCGCGGAGATTTCAATGCGCGTAAGACAAGAAACTGCTTCTTGGAGTAAATAACATTCTATTTTTAATGAATAATATGCCACTTATGGTGACGTAAACTGATATACAAAATGGGTCAGAAGAGAATGTTTCTGGGAAGAATACTAAAATTATACTTTTTAACATGGCAGTCGCATTTAAGTATTTCTCACAAAACACAATACCTTCCTATTGTCCACCTTTCCATGCACCGACCAAAAACAAATTTACAAATCTTCATCTTCATACAGAGCTTGCAGGAATTGAATGCTTACGTTTGCAGATGTAATCTTGTACTTATTGCTCAGCGAACGTTTTTTGCTTCAATTTCCTTGGATTCTACTAAAAAACTTGAAACAAACGTGACTTTTATGAACAGTATAGTAGACACAACGCTACAATTCTTTTCAAATTTTGACATTTATATTGAGAAATTGCTGGCTTTTGATAATGAACAATCACAAAATTTAGTGCGGACTACTCTAAGAACATCATCCTTGCTGTTCTCAAATTTCACCTCATTTCCACATGTAACGAGATAACGCTCGATTATTGAAAACTTAAGTTATATTTCACACAAAGCAACTACGGTATTAAAGAACAGTATGCGGAATGTAGGTACGTAATTTAGCTTCTTTTCACTTTCACGAGACGTCTAAAATATTTATTTATTTCACCAGATCTATTTACTTATATCACCAGATTCTACGATTCTGAAGAACAATAAGGTATCTGCTAGGCCTTGGCCTCTGTAGGAGCTGCAGAGCCAGTACAGACAGACTCAACCAACAAAACGTCGATTCTGACTACACTACATATTTGAGAAACAGTAACTTATTACGTACAGAAACAAGAAAAAAACAGTTCAGTAACGGCGACCCACAAAAGTAATGTATCTGTCGGAAATTCGGCACCCTTCGCTGTTGCATTATAGTACTTTTTCTATATTATATACATTCATTATAGTACTACTTCTACATCACAGTAGTAAACGAGAAAGTAAACAACGGTGATAATTAGCAAATATCGTGACGTGTTTATTAAAAACATTGATTCATTCAGGAATGTCGTTGAATTTTTCCCTGACTAGTTTTTTAAAGAACACATTTTCCAACCACAAGGCAATGTCAATACAGAGAGGGTGAAGATAACACGACACGTAGATATTAATGTACTCAAATAGCTCGAGAATTTTTGTCCATTTTACCTTAATCAAAACAATATTACTATTTTAATTAACATGAGCAATTCCTAAAACTTAGAACTTCTTTTGGACACAAACTATACATTTTCTGCCCCACTCCATAAACATGGCAGAGGTTTTACTATTAACGTTAAACAAATAAATACTTTGTCAGAATAAAAAATAAGCTTCAAATCTCCTTCGACACTGGTTTCAAACTCTAAAAAATATCCTTGCTTTTGTATCTATAAAATTTTACTGTCTTTTTTGTACTTTACTTAAAACACTACTTGTCTTATTTATCAACCTGAACATTGAATTTGAAATTAACGCGTTAATTGTATTGAAAAACACGAAGTTCAATTTCAATAATCCCCTTACAAAAGAGTTTTCGATTTTCTTTCGAAAAGTAAATTCTACTTGTAATAGTGTGTCGTTGAATATTTTAATTTCTGGCCCGCTTCTGATACATCGAACGTCGGGACTTAATTTAATGACACAATCAATATCAATATGACGACATCTACCAGAGTTGAAATATAAAAGGAAATTCGTCACTTTTCTTAGTTTATTAAGTTCTTTTTGAAAAGGCTTTTGTAGTTGTGGTCAATTCTTCGAATTATTATTGTACGAAATCAGGTGTAATAACGAAGCAAATTTAATTTCAATATTTTCTTTGACTTAGAAGAATTCCTTGGTGGTCTTAATTGCATATCGTTTTTACAATTCATAATGTCAACATGTCTTACAATACTTTTGAACTGTGAATATAAATTTGTATGCCCAAATTGGACAAAACGACTGGAGAGATAAATGGTTATGGAAAATCGAGGCATTTGGAAATGTAATCGTGTTTATGAGTAACACAATGTACCTCTTCCCTTAAAATGCATTCACAAAATAGACGCAATTTATATTTAACAAATAGAATCGAAGAGCACAATAATGAAAAATGTGTTAAAGTAATAAAATCAATAATAGCAAAGTGAATATTAAAATATTACAGACATGAAGAGTATTCTTAAAACAAAATGGTGTAGAGCCCTATTGTTACTTAATTCATAAAGATGTGCAACCGGCATGCGAAAGTATGAAATGCGAAAAATGTAAAGCAATAGGAGTACATGTAAATGGGATTTCGTGGCAGTAGTGTTCCACATTGTTCTTCAATAGAAGTTTCAGTGGAGACATCAACATATCGTTTCATGCTCTGAAAAAATCACATTTTGAATGTTAGCTAACTATTGGGGGATTTGCCCAATTGTTGGTACCTTTTCTTCAGATTATTATACTTCATTTAAATTCTTAAAATAAATTACTTAATTTAATGATAATTGTTAGTGTAGATAGAACACTTCCTGTTGATTTTAATAAAAAATTCGCTGTTCAATGACTCATTTGATTATTATTCACACGTTTGTACATTTATTTATAACATTTCACTGACCCCTAACACACTGAATTTGATCTTCATTTCTTGATGGCGTTGCATTTACGGCATAACAAAATTCCAAATACCCATGACACTTACGTGATTGTGTCATTTCCACCTCTGTTTAAAGCAAGCTTTCGCACGCGCTTATACCAACCCTCAATCGCCTCTCGGCGAATCTTCGACGCACCGCTCTGAGAAGTGCTGGGACGCAACGTGAGCGAGTGTGGCGACGGTGGCGGCGGTGGCGGGACGAGAAAGGGCGGCTGAGTACGGCGGCGGCGCGGCGGGTCGGCAGCGGGGAGGCGAATCGGGCGGCAGGGGCGCCAACAGAGCAGCATGCATGCGTCGCTACACGCGCCAGACGCTCTATGCCGACTCTGACTGGCTTACCGAACACCAAGCGCGTTCTCTTCGAGGCGATGAACAATACGTTAAGAGCGTATGATTGAATCATCGGAATGCCACAAGTATTCATTGGCCGTAAGCGAATCAACGTAATAACAATTCGTAACAAGAAATACTGCAGTCTCCGGGAAATATTATGCTGCCTCTAGATCGCAACAATGACATTACATACAAGTAAATTTTATTGAGACATGCTTCAAATAAATTATTCCCAATTCATAGTGACAAGATGATGTCAATATATTTCATGATTTATATTCATTTTCAAATATTTGTTTTCCGTTATGTTAACTTACATTTTGTGACGGGGAAAAATTATTTCAATAAATTTAAGCCTTTAAAATAAATTTAGGCATTTAAATTTGTATTTTTCAAATTGCACATGGTTCCTCGTAATGTTATATCTGGATATGAGATCCATGACAAATTTGCTATTGATATCAGTGAGAATTATTATATTTTCACATTGGAAGGCAGAAAAAGAGAAAGTCACCGATATAGTGCATGTTTTGTGTTTGGCTAAACAGTAGAAGCTAATCTCGACATGATGTATGTCCAACACAATTAATGAGAAGCAGCGTTCTTGACGGTTTTTGGATGCTTATTTGACATCTCATTACTATTTCTTTATAGTATTCAAAATTTGTTTTTAAAGCAATATGTTTGTAACTGAATGGAGAAATGACACTGATCATAGATCGAGTTTTTGTCGTTGAAATTGATCTTGTCGGAAAAGTTCAGTGAATATTGCTAGATTTTAAACTACAAAACAATTACGAAATACTAAGCAAGTTTACAGTTAGGCAAATACTGATTACTGTAAATTATACTACCATTGGCTGGGTTAATACAGTCGCAAATGACACATGTTAATTTTTTATATCATCACAACCATTAACATTTAACTACGGTTTAAGTTGTTTTTTTTATATCGTTACGTATGGATTACCAGTCAGAGCCGTCAAATAGCGTTAAAAGCAAGAAAGCAGGCACCAAGATTCCAGGAGGGGGTAAGACGGACTGTGTGCGTATTTTTTCGAATGGAGGTGTGTAGGAGCTTAGGGTACAAGTTGAGATAAAACAGGAAATGCAAATAAATTAATTAATAGTCTGATTACTAATAACCTTCGGCAATGTTTAAGGGTCAAAAGAAGGCAAGTGTGTCGTTCATTCTCAGATTGTACTTCAGTTTAGTTTCTACAGTTTGTGTTGAGGACTTAATTTGTAATTCTGTCTGTAATTGGACTTACTTTTACTGAATGGTAAATCAAAGCACAAAGCTTCAATGTGATGTGTAGTGCAGTTATACCCTCAATGTGCGAGTAATTTGTTAAATCAATATTAATAATTAAATTTGTTCAAAGAGTTGGTGGCCCAATTGGTGACCCAACTAGATGTGATGGTGACAATTGCAAATCAATATTGTACAAAATGTCTGGTTAACCAATGTGCACAAATGCTGATTGAATATGGCTATTATGCGAATGCTTTCGGAGTTTTATTAGGTAGCAGATGTGTTGGTCTATAAAGTCGATATAATAATTGAACATTAATACTTGACATTTTGCCGTATCTTTTGACCCAGAAGAAAACTCAACGTTTCAAAACCATGCAGGTGAAAGTAATGCAACAGTGTGAAAATAGATAAAAACACGACAAGACGCATATTTTAAAAGACGACTAAAAAAGACAAAAAGGGAAACGGCGCGCGCATTGCCGGTGGTCATATAAAAAAGGAAGAAAGAAAAAAAAGAAGAAAAAAAGAAAAAAGAAAAGCGCATCGCGTGAGCAAGCAAGGAGCCGCGGCGCGCGGGTCTCACCTGGAAGACTGTGACGGTGGCCCACAGGATATTGTTAAAGTGCTTGCGGTCGCACACACAGCGTGGATCTCGTTCCACGATCTCGCGGCAGTCGCAGCGCCGGGTGCCGTCTGAGAGCATGCAAAACTTACCGCCAAACAGGTACATCCCTAAGATACTGCAAGAGACAAAAACAGAGGCGCTAGAGGCGGCGGGCCGCCGGCGGAGCCAAGCGGAGGGAAGTGCGGGACTGAAGCGGGACAGGCCGAAGCGGAGCCGGGGCGGGGGCGGGGGCGGGGGCGGGGGCGGGGGCGGGGGCGGGGGCAACGGGGGCGGAAGGAGAAATACATGTTAGAGCACAAGCGGAAGCAGGGCGCAATCGAGTGGGGCAACGGTGTCTCGCGGTGCGGCGCCGAATGCCTTCTTCGTTCTGGAGCACCGCAATTTCGTTCTCAGTCATGACCAGTTCGTGCTTGCTTTCTTAGCGACATAATAATTCGGCAAATAAACTTCATTTGCCATCATCGCCAATGTCATCGCACTGCATCAATTGCTTAAAATGTATTTTTTTAGAAGAGACAAGTACATTATTGTAAAATGAAATAATGTCATTTATTCAGTACATGGATTTGAAAATAAAAATTATTTTTACACTTCGATTTTTTTTGAAAGCACTGCGATAGTCAATGAAAGACTTTTCAAATCAGGATTTCATTTCAAGATTCATTTATTCTCTAATGGAATATTCTGTTAAATGTTTTTTAAGAAGAAAGTAAGCAATTACGCTGTTACTGACTGAATGACTGTATTATTGAATTTGCGGTTAGCGTGACAACAGTGTGGAGAAATTTGCCCATTTAATATTCTAAATTGGCTTTCAAAGAATAATTCAAAGGTAAATTAATCTTACCCAAAGTCCAACCTTTCAATGATTTGTGACTTGTGTTCAACCTTATCAATAATATTTTCGTTATTTAACGTGAAGTATCTTCATTTATTTTCACAACTTGCAGAATTTCGTAATGTGCTATAAATGTTTTTACCAATATGATGGTAAACATCACAGTTCACACCAGTATACCTGTCAACATTTATATATCTGCCCACAACTGTATTATTATATTAACTATCATTTATTTATATATTTATTTAACTTAAAAACAGTAAAAAATGTAAGTAAATCGATACTGATTATTGATTTTCCCAAACAGATTCGTCAAATAAATAAAAATTCATGAAGTTTTGATATTTATTTGTTAATAAGTTCTGTAAATATAATTTCACGTAGTGAAGGATTAAAACTGGTGGAAAATGTAACTTTATATGACATTTAATATGCCATTCATTTCCGTTGCTTCATATATCGCTTGCGCCCTGCTTTTCTATTATCGTACTCTACGGAGCAAGTTTACAAATAGTAAGGACGGGAATAGCTGGAAAAGGATGGGCACAATTAGGAATACCACTACACAAGTCAGGAATCAAATGGAAGGATAATTTATACGGAAGAAAATCATAATAAATGTATATATAATTGATGTGATATACTATACTTGTTGGGAAATGCCAGCACCGAAATGAGAAACGATATTAATAAATGCCCTCAAATCTAGATAAAAATGAATATTAGATTTTAGTATTCCTAGTATTTTATTGCGGAGATCATTTATAGAAAGTTAATTACGAACAATTTCTAGATTAACGAAGTTAAAACTGGAACACAATTAAGCATTTGTTTATTACTACATTGCAGCACAGTTTAAAACATTATGATTAGTATTTTCTCTCAAATGTTCCTGAAAGCAAAAGAGCATTGTGACTTGTTTAAATTCTGTTCGTTGGCAAGCGACAAATATTGAAGGAAACAGATATACATATTGTTAGCAGCTAATTTCTATTACTACGAGTATACCTATTTAAAGTACTACTCACAACTAGTTTCTACTCTTCGTCATTACCTTAAGCTGGCAGTCACGAGCAAACAAACATTCCGACTATAAACTGTTGCTTCGTGCCTTTATGTATTCAACTAACAATAAAATAACTATGGCATGAACATTTATATCTAAAATATTTTTACGTGCTCGTCATATTTTAGTTTAATATTTCAGTACGGAAGAATGCGTTGCTCTTGAAACTTTGTTTCATTACATGTAGCAAAAAAATATTGTAAAATCAAAACAAATCATTTACTTGCACCTCCCAGTTGTCGAACCTCGAAGTTTCGCCTGGTTTCTTTGTGTTCATCACATAATTCTATTGAAAAATGTACTGCTTTTTTATCATATAAACTATTTCTGAAATAAAGTAATAAGTATAAAAAAGTAAATAAAGATAAACAAATAAAAATAAATAATATAATAAATCAATAATTCAAGGAGTGTGGCTGTTCGGTAGCATAGGAAACAACAGGAGTTAGGATGTGAGGCATGATGGCAAGATGGCAGGAGAATTCTGCTAGCTGCTGCGGAAGGTGAGCGGATAGGGGATGGGGAACGGGGGAGGTGGGGATGGCGGCAACAGCTGGAAGCGGCTAAAGCGGGGTAGCGCCGGTGGGCAAGACCTGGCGGGGAAAACTGCCTCATGGCGGGGGATGCTGTACAGCCAGGTATCAGGGACATACAGTCACAGGAATAAAACAAATAAGGAATTCTAATGGGATGCAGCCCCAATAGGAAAACGTGAGCCAAACTGATCAGGAAACCACACGGGAAGTACAGATCAGTCTCTGGAATAATCGAATTGGTGGCAGAGGTACCAAAAGGTAAAGGGAAGATGGTTTGTCCGGGCCGCTGGAAAAGTGGGTACGTGGAAAGGGATCCTTACTGGTGCCCAGTCCGGCGCCGTCTGCATAACCAGAGCGGCCTAGCGCAGCCGAGGCCAGACGCACAAGCACAGGCTCTATCGTGGGAGGTGAAGTACACACAGCACGGACCACAGAGGTGCTTCTCCTCTCTACCAAACATTTCTCGCCAATCTCTTTCTTCAAAGAGAAGTATTGCTGTAAATTTTGGTTTCCAAAAATTTTAAATGTACATGCAAGCAGGGTATAAAAATCGCGATATAATTTTTAAACATTAAAATAAGTTTATTAAAAAAATATTTTAAATTTTAAACAAAGTTTGGAACCGACCCTGATTGCATTTTTTTGAAATATGTACACGAGAATTTCAGATGGCCGAAATGTTCTCTTTTACAAACAAATTCTAACGCACCGATCCTGTTTGGAAGAATTTAAAGACACACCTGTCATGAATGAAAGCCGAAATAAAAGTTTAAAGTTTATTTTGGAGAATTAAACTGTGATTAGTATGCTAGTTAAGGTCAATATTCAGACTTGCTCATGTAAATCTGATTGGTACAGGGCCGGTACGTTTGTCTCAGACGCAAAGAATCGGCAAAGAGATGTTTGAGATTTCGGCGAGATGCTATGTACAGCAGTGAATCGTAGGAAAACAGTGTAGCAAAACCTCTCAAGCACGAAAATACATCAAACTTTCCAAACGCCAATAACAGGTTGCAGCTTCTTCGCAAGCTCAAACAAGTGTTCAAATCACACACCAGGAAGTGAGAGGTTTTCAACAACTAAGAGGTTTTACTGTACAATCTGTACAAGGAAGTCTATTCACAATCGGACGCATTTTGTCGATGGCTGACTTGTGTAAGACGCCGGGGCTTCGGTGACGGGTGCGTGTGGGAGGGGTGCGGAGGAGACGGCGCCGGAGTGGCGGGGAGTGGCGGGGAGTTGGGGAGAGGGCGGGGGGGGGGGGCTGCGGCGCCCGGCGCGATTGGTCGTCCGGCGGCGGGGGCGGCGGCGGGGGCGGCCAAGTTCACTCCGCAGGCTCCAACGACAGCTGTGCTGCCGCCGCCGCCCCCGCCGTCAGCGACGACCACGTGCCGGCAGCCACTCTACGCTACGACCACTATACACTACGTCTCTACGCTACGCTACTAGCTAGGCACGTGCGGGCGCCGGGGGCGCTTCGGCGACGGCGGCGACGGCGTCGGCGCCGGCGCGAGGGGGCGGGACGGCACGGCGTCGCCGGGCGTCGCGTAGGGGGGAGAGCGTCGCGACGCCCGGCCGTGTGCGAGGGCGCCGGCGCCGACGCCGCCGAGTAGGAAATAAACTCACACACACACTTATGTTTAATCAAGGGTATAGTTTTTATTTTTATCTTGGCCATTTAGAAGCGCAGACGTTTATATGCACACAGGTTAACTTGGTGTCCTTGAGTTAGCGTCTCCGGATGGTTTAGAGCTGGTTTAGCTGGACGGTTTTAGGGGGGCGGGGCGACGGGCGCGCGCGGGCGCTGGCGGCGGCGGCGGGCGGGCGATGGGGCTGCCGGGCGCAGCGAGATTCGAACTGTGGAGACAGACAGAGAAAGAGAGAGACAGACAGAGAGAGACAGACAGAGTGACAGGCAGAGCAGAGTCAGATACAGTCGAGGTGGGCGAGGGGGGCAGACAGAGAAAGACAGAGGCACACAGAGGCGTGGCGGGGTGTGTGTGGCGGCGTGTGGTGGCGGCGGTAGTGGTGGTGGTGGTGGTGGTGGTAGTGGTGGCGGTGGCGGCGGAGGCATGCGCGCGCACGCGGTTCTGCCGTGCCGACATCGGCGTGTGGTCGCGGGATCAGCAGAATCATCGCCACATGATCATCACCATCAAATCACATCATCTCAGTCATCGACATCACAACAGACAGAGAGGGGGGGTTCGCTACGGGTTACTCAGCGCACTGGAGCTGAGGGTCGCTACGTTACGCTACCAGCATTCCGTCTACGCTACGCTACTTTAGAGTGGCTTGGCCGGAGCCGGACGCGGGTGGGGGCGGGCGGAGGCGGGCTGGGGCGGTCCGGGGTGGCGTGCGATCTACTCGTGCTCATGCAAGGGCGAGGCAGTCCGCGGGCGGGCGTCGGGCGGGCGGGCGGGCGGGCGGGCGACGCGCGTGGGGCGAGCAGCGTGCACATGCGAAGGCGCAACATGCGGCGCGCGCGACGCGGGCGGCGGCGGGGGCGGCGGGGGCGGCGGCGGCGGGGGCGGCGGGGGCGGGGGCGGTGCGTGCGAACCAAGCGGCGACTTTGCGAGCAGACTACGGACAGAGCGTCGATTTTGCGAGAGAAGTTGCCATACTTTACCTTGCACACCGCGCAAGTCATCATCGGCACTGTTCTACAGCCCGGAACGAGCGGGCGCAGGCACAGATAGACAAACAACCAAACAAACAGACGAACGAGAGGTGATTCGGAACAGGCAGGCAGTCGCAGGCGGGCGGGGGCGCGCGCACACACAGGCGGGAAGGGGCGGGCGGGCGGGCGGGGCGGGACGGGGGCGGGGGCGGGGCGGCAGGCGCCCGGTAGCTACCTGGAATACGGTCACGAGCGCCCATAGCAACGAGTCAAAGTTCTTGCGGTCGCACTGCTGATTCCCGTCGGCAGAGACATTTTCGCAGAATTTGCAACCGAAGAGGTTCATGCCCAGAATACTACAACACAGAGAGCAACCAGAGGCGAGAGTTAGGGCGCGGGGGCGCGCGGGCGCGCGGGGCGCGGGGCGCGGGCAGCCGGCGCGGGCCGGCGCGGGGGCGGGGCCGGGGCCGGGGCCGGCGCATCCGCGGAGCGGATGGCGGCGGCGCCCACAGCCCGCGGGAGAAGAGGAGAGAAGAGAACTAGAAGAGAGACAGAGAGAGTGAGAATAAAAAGAGAGGCAGAAGACAGGCAAAGACAGGCAGGCAGAGAGGCAGGCAGACAGAGAAATCGGAGGCCGTGAGGTGGCTGGGAATGACGGGCGGGGCGATGGGCTTCTGACTACTGTGCTCGCCGGCGACACGCGGGGGCGGTGACTGGCGGCTGCTTTGCTTCTACGCGGAATTCGATTTATTTCGTTCCGTCAAATCTTTTAATTTTGTAAAGAATCGTAATATGTTGGAGGAAGGTATTCGAATCCATTGCGATCTAATTAAATTTGAGAAAATTATTTTTTGGGAGTAATGATCCAATCGTTTTCTGAACCAATGAATATTTTCTACTCTCTCTCTACTTTATATCTCACCTAAATTGCCTAACATTGATAACATTTTATTACCATAAAATAGTTCTTTACTCGCCCTATTAAAATTAAGATTCGAGAGAAAACTGAATTTTGAATCATTTGTTTTTTGTGTCATAACTACTCTAAAATTCCTACTTCCGAACTTAACATTATATATTATGTTTAAGGGACTATTCTTGAAAATGCCCTCTTAACTGATACGTCGAGGAAATTTCTCTGCTTATTTTCCCGATAATTATAAAATACTATTTCTGCATTGCCTTTTTCTAAAAACAAATCTAATCCTTAGTGAAGGCGTTAAGGTCATTTTATTAAAATGAACAGCGAGTGATGAGACCTTCTAGAGATATTTTTCTAGAATTTTCCCCGTAATGGTGTTATTTATCCTGAACACTCGTATTTTTAACAAAACAAAAAATTCCCTTGCTGATGAGTTTTCTGAAAAATATCAGACAAAATTTTATAATAATGATATCGAAAGAATCACAGACCAGTCTACTACGAGGCATGCTTTGATCGGAAGAGCACTTTGATGATGCAAGAGGCATGGGTTGATTCCAAAGCAACTGGTACACAAACAACGCTCAGCCCAAAGAATTCGCATGACATGGAACAGAAGCGCCATTCTTGGAAACTGATTCCAATGACCAGAAGGCGTGCTGCGACATCAAGAATCCATCATGTTTATTTAATCTCAACACCGATATTCTATGTCTAGACATAAAACACACAGGAAGAAAGCATTTCTACGTTCGTACCACGCTAGTGAGTGGCACATCATGCGACATGCCGTACAGGATATTTCCGATGCAAGCGTTGATGTTTTCGTTGTAAGTTAAATACACAATAAAGAAAACAGACTCCTATGTTGCCATTTAAAAACAAATATGGTTTAGATATGTAGAAACTACAGATGAAGTATACTGTAAACGGGAAATACACTTTAAAAATACATTCTTAAAACAGAATATGGAGGAAGCACACTTCGTTAGTTGTTCTTGGTTGAATATGTGTAAAAAGTGTACTCTTATTACTCACTGTTGAATATTAATAGGTGTCTATAAGTTATTATATTACGATAATAATTAAAATATTCTATTTTATTTTTATTATTTATATATTCTAATATTTGTATTGTGGTATTGGTATTATATATTCTAAAATATTTTAGACTCGCCATTTCGTGTAGTAAATGGCCCAACTTTTGTAAATAGTATTTTTGTGACAACGTACTTGGTGATTAGATGTATACAAAGTTGCAATATGTGACATTAGAGGTGAAAGTCTGGAGCCTTATTTCTTCTTGTGAACTGTTCTTACAATAGTAATCAATCAATGCTTCAAACAGAAATACCTGTAAAGAGCACTCCAGTCCGAACATGCGATTTTCTTGCGGGCCGTTTCACATTCAGCTCCGCCCACGCCTGTTCACCATCATCGATCGACTCGCTGCTCTTCAACTAATCCAAGAATGACAATAAAAATCGGTTCACTAACTAACAAACTAACTAGGACAAGGGTCATTAAGAAAAGTGTACTCACCTACCTTACCGTCGATTTACTGGAAATGTGTTCGCACGAGGGCAAATTTCGAATTTACTGATCGTTAACTTTACTAAAGAACGTTTACTTATAAAAGAAGAGGGGGATATTAAATTGAATTTTCGAAGTCGGAAGGAGTAATTTCAGGCGAATTTGTTTTAGAGTCGAGGCTCTCGCAAATTAAATGGCTTGATAAGCGATTCGTTACGAGGCTTGTAAATTAATCGGTAGCGAGCGGCAAAGGAGAAATAATTAGCGACGTACAGTTTATTTAATGACCCTCGTTTTGCTACTCTACGCCATCTAATTAACTATGCTGTCTAGACTACGCCAGTCGACGGCGGGGGCGGGCCCCCGCGGCGCCGCCGAGCACGGCGGTCAGAAGCTGCCGCCCGAGTGGAAGAAGGGCTTCGCACAGTGCTCAGAGAGTGTGAGAGAGAGAAAAAAAAACAGAGAGATCGAGAGAGCGGTTTATGAAAAGTCGGAGGGCGAGGGGGGGGGGCGGTTTATCTCTTGTTTTACTGCGGCGGTTGCTTTTTAGACGGCGGCCGGCGGGCCCCGGTCCGCGGGCGTCCCCATCGGGCGGCCGGGCGGGCGGCGACGGCCGAGGGAGCGTCCGCGGTCGGGGGCCGGCGTGGGCGGCGGCGGCGACGGCCCCAGCCGGGGCACTCGGGGCTCGGCCGGCGCGGCCTACCTGAATATGAAGATGAAGAGGATGAGCAGCGAGAAGAAGACGGCCACGTTGTCCATGGTGCGCAGCATCACGAAGAGCTGCCTGCGCAGGTTGGGCATGAAGCGCACCAGCTTGAGGATGCGCAGCAGGCGGAAGGTGCGCAGCACGCTCAGGCCCGAGCCCGACGAGGAGCCCGGGCTCTTGGGCGCGTCCGTCAGGTACAGCTGCGCCATCTCGACCACGCTGCGCGCCCAACCACCGCCACCCCCCCGCGTCAGCGCCGCGCGCACGCGCCAACGCACGCGCGCGCACGCGGCGGCCACGGCCGGGCGGGCGGCCCGCCCCGGATGCGACCTGGCGCCCCCCACAAAGCCCCCGCGGAATCCACGCGCGCGCATTGGCCTTGGAAGGAACCCTCACCTCTTCCCTACGTAATTCAACCACTACTCAGTATTTTAATCACTTTCGTCTTATTTGAAACTATCTCAAAATGAATATAGTGTAGCGTCGTGCCACGCTCAAACCCCCGGATGTTGAACAAAGGGCGGAGTGATGACGCACTGGGACTTTCCATGGGCGTAGCAGGCCCAAGCCGATCCGGTGGCCGAGATCGCTAAGGCAGTAGTGCCGTAGCGATCTCGTACCGAAAGATCGCGGGTTCGAGTTCCTCCTCGAGCATGGTTGGATTGTGTTCGTCCTTTCACCCCCTATCATCATCATCATCATCATCATCATCATCATATCAGGGAAGGAAACGGGAAACCACCCTGAATAATTTATCCCAAGAAAAGCCGTTACAGGTCACCTAACTTCCGTATATGGAAGATAGGACCAAAGAAGAAGCAGGCCCAAAGCGGCTTTGGGGAGGAGGCAATGGGGGCGGCTGGTAGAGCCAAAAGGGCCTATATAAGGCCAGGAGAACAATGCCCCAGTCTTCTTGTGCTAGCGGCGTCGGCGACAGGTGAAGCGCGTGTCTGTGCGTGTAGGTGCACTAGGGGCCGGCAATTCATTGTCGTGACTTGCGAGACGCGTAGATGGTCTCAAAGTAGAGCGGCTTCAGACAGGGAACATCGGTGGTATGTTGCGGTGTGGTAGCCGTTCTTAAATTATCTCTCCTTGTAGTGGGTCTATTTATTTAGTTTATTGTGAGCAGGGTAGTTGTTAAATTGAGACTACGGTCTAGATTGTTAATAAATCGACTGTTTTACAAACCACTCTCCTCTGTGTTCGATTACACCTGTATGACGCCACAATTAGCAATTAGCACACCTGTTTTGTTGGTGAAACTACGAAATTAATACGCGGATATTGTGTTGATTTATACCCAGAATCGATCTGATGCAATTTTTATTTAAAATATTTACTTCGAAAATAGACTCTAATTTACACACGTATTTGTTGTAAAAATATAAAGACAACGAATTCTTAAGTTATCGCATGTGATGATGCCGGCACGAATTACATTTAAAAGCAACGTTGGTATAACTGCAACAAAAATACATTAGTTGCCCCAAGTTATATGATGATAACATACGCTGAAAGAACTGAGAAGCGAATAAAAAGTGAAATTGAAGCCAAGAATTTAAAATATATAAATTAAAAGAAAAAACTTACAATGAAGCATTTATATTTTGTCTTCACATTTCCATTGTAAATGTAATTAAACAAACGCTTATTTAAGGAAACCGAAAATTATTCACAAATTTAGTGAAGAATCTGTGAATTATTTTTTGAATCTCATTAAAATCTTATTTTTATTACTTCCAAAACCAATGCTGCAAGTCGATTTCGCTTCGTAACTTTAGTTTTAGGCGCCATTTTACAATTCAAATGGCAAATGATACCACTTGCATCGTTCATTGTGCTTCTCAAATGATACGTCACACTCACAACTTCTTGAACTTACAATGTTAAGTTTCCTCATGTACAAAATAAGAAATTACTAAACTTAGTTTCTTCATTATTCTGAGCGAAAATTATGCGCGTTAAGTATGTTAAAACTAAGGAGTATAAGATTTAAGAACAGCAATTGAATGTTAATTGGAAAAAGAATTAACAAACCGAATCAAAGTGAGATGATACAATTACATTACAATTTGTCGACTTTTGAATCTTGTAGCGCATTTCTGCGGAAAAATCTTAAAACGGTGAATTAGTGTAGTAAAAGAAGTTATTGAATAATAGTGTCACATATAAAAGTAACAAAAAACTAACGCAGAGAAAACAATCATGTTAAAATATCAATTTAGTGACTTTTTGGGAGCAATGTTTGAAACTGAATACGGCCTTCTTCAAAATAAGTTGAAATTTGTAAAAAAAGCTATTGGTTACATAAAATAAAGATGCTTTAATTTAATATAATTTCGAGTATTTGAAACGATGACCTAAAAGTAAATGATTCTGATAGTTTGGATAGACACAGATATTCGTAGGACGACGCGAGTACTCTCCAATTTGTGCATTTTTCACTGTCACGTGAAGTCGTCATGAATGCGACGTATCGTCGGCGCAGCAATGATCGGCGCCAGCGTTTCAAATGCGATTGGTGGGACGCATCTTGAGGTGGCCTCCCCGCCCCTCTCCGTACGGGCAAACACCGGCGTCGACGTATCGGCCAGTCTCGGAAGGAATCGTCGAGCACCGACAGAACACAAGCAACGCTCATTACTCGTTCCTCGAGGTCTCCTAAGGGGATTGTTGCAGCAAACGCAAATGCGGTACGGAGACAGCGCACCGATCTTCACCTACAACTACCCCCGTTTCAATAAGAACAGGACTACTTCAAACTATAGTACACGACTACGTTGCTGGGAAAGTTCTAACAGGAAAGTTCTACTTTTAATACTAAAAGAAGGAGCAAACTTAAAATTCGAAATTGATTTTATGCGAGAAGGAAAGTGAAAGAAATTCTAAGATTTTCCTTGATGCTAATAAAAAAAACATCGAACTACATCACACACTGATTTTACGACACTTAACATTGAAGACAGGAAACATAGAGAGGTATACGCGATTCAAAAAGTACGTTGCACTCAATTTTCTTTTAAGACACTGTATCACACTGTCTTTTTAAAAAGAGTATATTGAAGGATGAAAGTTAAAATTGTTTCGGTTCTGCGTATGTTAGTAGAAATCGTTCAGAATAGCAAATCAGCTGGATTTCAAATATAGAACTTTGAACAAAGAAATATGCTATAGGCGGAATTACATTGCCTTTGCTCATTAGAAGTTTGCGTGTGATTATAAAATGAAAGTAATGAATTAACTCAACGCATTTCATATTCTTACTGTCCCTATACGATTTAAGTAAAAGTCTGTTGAGTTTGGTCTCGGAAATAAAAATCTCATGAGGAAACATGTGTTAATAAATGTTAATGGAAGAAATATAATAAACTTGTTTTATTCAGTACAATTATTTATTATTATTAAAAAAACTTGAAAATTATGACTTGAGATGCTATTCAGATGACGATTGCCAATGAATTTTTTTAAGTTTCTTGAGTAAGGATTTTAATTCTTGAATATTTGTTCATCGCAATACAAAAAGCAAGGAAAAACAAATTTAATATTAATTTAAAATTTTATTTGTATTTTCTTTAAGCCGAATGATAATAGTGATAGTTAAAGTACTGCACATTTATTTTGTCATAGAGTGCAACGTAGTTTTCAATTCGCATTCAAGCCAAATGCCATGGAGACCAAATGGAACTGCGCTCCATGAACGCCTCTGTTGCTTTCAGTAGTAAGGAAAATTTCCGAATTAGGAGTAAGTAATTACCTTCATTATTTTACAGATAAACTTTGGCACACAAAAAATCCTGTAATAAAATTCTAATATTTCCTAATTTCATCATATTGCAGTGTTTGAAATATAGAAGAGGATTCTTGGGACGCGAATGTATATACAGATTGGTATCGTTGATCACAATAAAATATGCGTATCCATTGCATTGCGAACACGTACGAATGTGATGAAACCGAGAAGTTCAGTGTTTGTTTTCATCAAACATTTCTCAGTACTACTGTAATACTCACTAATATTGAGTATTATAAAGAAAATGTGTTGTGTTAACATGTGGCAGATGCAAATAAACTACGAATTAGACACTGAAAAATATGCTTGGGGCACATTTACTTCTTATCGATTTATACACATGTAAGAATACGCACAAAATACCTAACCATAAATAAGTGAATAAAAATATTAATTTTTAACATATTAACTCACAATATATGTGCATGATTATGATTTATAAACCGAATCATTAAATTTAGAAGAATATTGAATATTAACACATGCACACATTTCCTGACGAAGCAATCAGAAATCGTTTGTAAATGTGTTCCTTGAAAACGAGTATGGGTCTCATCCATGGTTTGCAGCTGCAGAGACGTTCATGATGTGCGGTTCTATTTAGTCGACACGGCTTTTTTATGAACAAAAGGTTTCAAGGCACATGTGCCCAATAGGAAAGACAAAATGGATGGGATGGATACGGAATAACGTGGTATTAGAATTTAGGCGCAAGGAAGAAGATTTAGGCGGTGTCGTAGCTGGAAGTTTCGACTCCATAATCGATGAAGCAAAGGAAAACTACTTCTTCTGTGAATTTTAATGTAACTATAGTCTTCTGTGTTCACTGATGATCTTGAAAATATTACCAATGAGATAAATTTCATATTCCCATAGTGAATGTTACAACGAGTTTAGGTCAACGTTAGTTTAGCGAATGAGAAACTATGCATAAAAGTATTGATATTTAAAAAAATGGCTGGTTGCTTATTTTTACAGGGCAACTAAACGAGTGAATGATGTAGACTTGAGAACGAAAAGAATGAAATATATAGTACTTTTTGTACTCGTTCATTGGGCTATCTCTTCTCGTTTGCTTACAAAGTCTTCAGAAATTGTTAGATTATTGTGATAGCTCGAAGCTGCAGACATTTTCAGTCTTCATCCGATTCAAATCAAATCTTCTGTTTTAATATGATTCAACTCCGCAACACTGGAGTCAGTACACTACAACGATCGCGTTTGGTCTCCTCGACTGCGATTCCTCGATTCCTTCATCTGGCGACGTCGCGGCTGGTGTCTACACCATGCCGGCGCCTCGAACAGCAGGGCCATCTTCTCCCCGTGATCACCAAAACGGCCCGAAGTCTGCGCGTCCGTAGGGACTTCCCACTGGGCCTGCACGGCGGAGGCGACCTCTCCTCTGGGGAGGGCTGAACAGCGCGTTCTAAGGATGGACGTCGGGGTTGTGGCGTCTAGTGATGCAATCGGAGGAGTCGATTGAGGAATCACCAGGAGACGAAAAATTAGGAGAGGATTGGAGGTCTGTGAATATGGGCTGATGAATGATAATAAATGGCTGAGAACAGGTAGATATGGATAAAATTGGTTAAATGAAGCTGAGTAGATAAATTGGTCAAAAGAAACGATCAAACTGAGCAATATGGTAAGGAATTATGGGGATACAGAAATTAAATCGGTATAAAAACACATGAAAAATTATCTTTAAGAACTGTCTACTCGAAAACTAGGGAGGATAAATGTGGATGATGTGTAGATGCAAATGGAAAAAGATAAGGAAACATCAGAGCTGTGGATGAAATGGAACCTTGAGCTGGAAGGACGTGAAGATAATGACTAAGAACAGCAAACCGGGGACGAATACGAGATGAAAGAACGGAGGACACAGCGACGGAGGACGTCCAAACGATTGCTAGCTGAGGAGGGGACCAAGTGGGGTGGGGGTGGGGGTGAGGGCGGGGGGCGGGGGGGGGCGCGGCGGCACGCGGCACGCGCCGCGCTGTCACCTGAGGACGACGATGACGCCGTCGAAAACGTTGAAGCCGTTGGCCACGTAGCCAAACGGCCCTTCCGCGATCACCTTCAGAAGCATCTCCACGGCGAACACAGCCGAGAACACGATGTTGCTGATCTCCACCGTCACCGTCAGCTCCTCGGGCTGCGCAGAAAGCCAGGGCGCGCCTCGCTCGCTCTAGTCGCCTCACGCGACTGCAAGGTCTCAAGGCGATCAACGCTATTCTTAGCCTAGAATATCACTGAAACGTACCCAACACTGAAAAATAAAATTGTATGAGTTCATATCGGAATACCTAAAAGGATCGTACTCTTAACGTTTGCTTGCCCTAAAAAAAGTACAGGAAAAAAACAATTATATTAATAAAAATATGCCTTTTAGTTCTTCATGACTTGAATTAAAGTAGTAATTGAATCGAAGGAAAATTCTACATTCGTACCAACCGTTTTATGGATCCTTACCTTGATGTCGTTAATATAGATCTTTATGCCGATTGAAAAAATGGAGGTAACTGGCAATGGGATAACATTTCTAATACTAATATCAGATTCTATCAATGGAAAGCATTCACATGACATTAGAAAAAATATAGTAATGGAAAATAGTAATGAACAATATTTTAGTATCTCAAAGCACCTACTAACCATTTTTAATATTTGATGTCTTTTTTTGGATTGTTTTTGTGTGTAATCACCTTTAACCGTACAAAGCGGTCTCACCTATACAGTGTACACCGAAATTTCAATGAAATATTTGTAGTTATTCAGATATGGAGGAAAAGTACAAAGCTCAACTCATTTTTGATAAGGCATAAACATTTACTTATTTTACTACCTATTACTTATTTATATTTTACAAAGAAGAGTGGTTAGTTTACTTGAATTAATCGTACCCTTAAACTAATTTTCAAGAACATTATGAAACGTAGGCTAATTAAATTTTTGTGAATGACTCTAAACAGACTGGCAAAGCGCATTACTAACGCACGAATTTTCAGTTTCTATCTACAATTTCAAAGCAAGAAGTGCAAATAAGAAGGATAAAGAAGTGTGCAATAGATTTTAGAAAATAAAATAAACTTACCAAAGTGTAATGCACAGATAGAAGTAACTAGAGGAGTGAGCAAACATTATTGAAAAAGTAGAAAAAGTCAGTATTGAAATATTTAAAAACTCAAGGAATATTATATCAAAAAGAAATAAATATTTTCGGAATATCTAACGACTATATTCTAATTTCTATCTAGAAGAATCTAAAGAACAATATAAACAAATCATTGTTTGGTAACAGGAAACCAATGAAATAAATACGACCTCCATGGTTCGTAGAATCTGCAGTTAGAAGTTACTTTACGTCGATATCATTTCATCCATGAACAAGTAGAAAATATTCACATAGTGAACTCTAGATACCTTTAAAATAGAGCGTAGAAAAGAGGTGGAATAACTTTTAGAATATCTTTTCTTCTTTGTTTTAAAGATGTTTAAATAAAGAGTATACTTTTAAAATTCTATGGATTCCTTGCGATGCTATGTTTGATTATGAAGTTAATGTTACGTTTGTCATGAACTCACACAGAAAATGAAGTAACAAAACGTGTTGTAAATTCAAAATAGTCATGAAATATTATGTTAATATTTTGTAGATATGGAGATAAATTATGACAATATGGCTTGGCCACATAAGAAAAGGAATTACATTTCTCGAAAAAGAAATATAACATTGCGAGAACTGTGAGGTGGTAATAGTCTTATGAGTTTAAGAAACAGAGACAGAAGCAAAAAAGTGACAGGTGAAGATTTATTCAACACCTCAGCTATAATTTATGGCTACGCGAGTCGCAAATGTAACCCTTACAGCGCAAACTCCCTCGACAAAAAAACGTTAACTTCAATTTTTTGTCAACTAATTATAAATGGCAATTTTGTTATCTCTCTATCGCTATGTCGCCAGTATCCTTGTGAATCGATAAATGGAAAGTTATGTGCTCAAAACTATCAGTTTCATCAAATCATCAGTGTCATCAAATAAATAAATAACTTCTCTGTTTATCCATATTTTAATCATGAAATAACTTCTGCGCTTTCTAAATCATTTTTTTTTCGTTTCAAGAGATGTCATTTACTTTCTCGCCTTACTTTGCAAGAATAGAAAATTAATGTAATCGTGCGCAGGAAAAGGGCATTTTTTTGACTGAAATAGTCTTATTGCCGAGATCTTGTAACGAAAAAATTGATAAATCTTGTTTCCATCTATAGCATATTACTTCCTCTTAACATATTACGTAGTCAGATTCCATGTGTTATGGGTCCTTGATACCGAAAAATCGAGAGACGGCAAAACATCTGTCTTTGGTCAGTGCTAGTACCTAAACCGTTCAGCCGATTTTCTCCAAATTGTTATTTCTCGATCAATATGAACGGACTCGAGACCCTGGGAGTGAGATATTTTGATTTTGGTGGACGGTGTATTTTCTTTCAAAACTTTTCACTTAGAAAAGAAACGTTCATTTTAAACAAAAATGGAGGACGCTAATGGGAGGAAAACACGTATGTGCAGCAATGCTGTTTAAATTATCGTTCCTCGTTACAGAGACACCAGATCTCAGTGTCTGGATCAGGCTAGCAGAGATTTTATATGATTTACTTTCTGGTTGATAGGTATTGGATTTGAATTGAATGCACATTTTGGTTATTAAATTTGAAGTTGAAGTAAGATGAGCGAAGTTAGCGGCACGGAGTGCAGGGGAGCTGGCCGGGCGCGGCGCGGCGGCCCACCTGGTTGTGGTACTCGATGCCCATGCTGAGCGTGTTGATGAGGATGGCGACGAGGATGCCCTGCTGGAACCACTTGTGCTGCACGAGGCGGCGCACGGCGCGCCGGGCGGCGCGCAGCGTCTTGACGCAGCAGTTGCGCACGCAGCGCCAGGCGCGGCGCAGGCGCACGCGCGCGCGCCCGCCCGCGCCACCGCCGCCCGCGCCGCCCGCGCCGGCCACCTCCAGCGCCCAGTCGGCGTCGGCGCAGCACGCCGGGTCCAGGCAGCAGTCGGCGCAGCGGTCGCCGGCCGCCGCCAGCCAGCAGCACTCGGCGGCGGCGCCGCCCGCGGGCGAGCACAGCGCCGAGCCCGGGCCGGCCTGCGCCTCCGCCGCCGCCGCCGTCGCCGCCGCGCCTGCGCACGCGCGCGCTGGGCCAGGCGCCGGGCGGGCCGCGCTCGTTCACGGCGATTGAGGGCCGCGCCAGCACGCGTGTGCGCAGTTTTTTTTTGAATTTGGTTTCACAGACTTCATTTCGCTTACACAAAATAGTGTCTGTGAAGTCAAATGACGACTTCACGGTTGCCGCATGAGTGATAAAAGTAAGCTTGTGCGGAGTTTTGCTTCACTCCCCGGGTGTGAATTTGGCTTCACAGACTTCATTTCGCTTACACAAACTAGAGTCTGTGAAGTCAAATGACGACTTCACACTTGCCGCATGAATAATAAAAGTAAGCTCGTGCGAAGTTTTGCTTCTCGTCACGGGTTTGAATTTGGCTTCATAGACTTCATTTCGATTATACAAAATAATGTCTGTGAAGTCGAATGACGACTTAACAGTTGCCGCATGAGTAATAAAAGTAAGCTTGCGCGAAGTTTTGCTTCTCGCCCCGGGTTTGAATTTGGCTTCACAATCATTAGGCTTATATCAAATAGTGTCTGTGAAGTCGAATGACGACTTCACAGTTACCGCATGAGTAATAAAAGTAAGCTTGTGCGAAGTTTTGCTTCTCGCCCCTGGTTTGAATTTGGCTTCACAGACTTCATTTCGATTATACAAAATAATGTCTGTGAAGTCGAATGACGACTTCACAGTTGCCGCACGAGTAATAAAAGTAAGGGCGACATTTGTGAAAGGGCTGCAAAAATGTCGGATTTAAAAAAAATATGTACACTATTCTTATATTTGTTTTTTGAACGTAACAATTTTACATTATATTATACAAAATTTATAAAATCTCCCAAAATTGTATTACTTATATTAGTGTATACTTTTTTTGCCCATAATTTAACTGTAAAAGAGAGTTTTTATACTTGTGAATAATAGAATAAAATTGTTTCGTTTAAAATTAAAATATAAGAGAATAATGTTGACATTTTTTTAAAAAATCCAAAATTTTTGCAGCCCTTCCACAAATGTCGCCCTTGTGCGGTGTATCGCTTGCACTATGGTTGGCGCGGCCCTGCTTCAAATAACAGAGGGCCAAGAGCTGGGTCGCGGTTATCGGAAGCTTCGTTTTCGATACGACTTCATTTTCGATTCTGAAACTCCTGGTTGGATAACCACGTCACAGCTGATCAGACCTCAAATCTACTAATATTTTAATAAGGGAATAACCATTAAGTTTTTGCCTAATTCTCACTGTACCAATGCATCTGATATTAAACCCTGATAGATTGTTAATATTATTTCGTTGCATTATTGAAATTATCTCTGGAGTTTGCGGAAACATCTAAGAAACGATCACGTTTGTTTAATCAATTTCCGGAAATAAAAGAACTGAATGTCTGAAGCACGGCTAAACTGATATTCGACATACATCGAGCAATTAGGTTCATTAGGTTCATCGAGCAATTATATTCATCTCTTGTCGAAGGAGGAAACGGAATGCAACGTGAATTACATGCACAAACGCTCAATCATCATAATTTAATTTTCAAATGGAAAGGTAATATTAGTACGAAAATGCTATTACTACTCGTATGTATCTTCCAAAAAGGGTAAAGCCTATCAGCGTACTAACCAGTGCACTCATATATTACTTCGTAGTATCACGAAATAATATATGAGTTTGCATTTCTTTTTTCAGCAAAAGACAATGTCAGTACGAATACATAATATCTAATAAACACATTTATATGTTTTAAATGTGTCTAATAAACACATTTATTGATTTATGAATATTTATTTTTATATTACTAGCGCTACATTTGTTGCTGTTTTGTTTTAAAAATATTTCTTTTTAAAATGAACATAGTACATCGATATTTTTTTTTACTTTACAAACTGGTACGTGACTACTTAAGAAATAACGGGATCCTTAACCAATCAGTGTTTTCTTAAAATAAGTGGTCACTGATGTAAGTCATGGTCACGGAATTAGTAATTCCTTAGGTGGAGAGGAACATAGCAACGTGTGTTTGTTTATGGGCATGCGTTGTGTCCCGTACAATGTGTTACAAAGTCATCATTTTTCTCATAGTACAAGTTAGCGCAACGTCAGAACATAACCTAAACCGGTAAAAGCAGGTGTAATGAGCTCTTAATGGAGCTGGCAACCTCCTTAATACGATTGGTCACTTGTTGGTCACTCGTTGCCCACCCTTTAGAGAGCAAGGGATGTTTGTGAGTAAGAATTGGTCTCTTAAAAATCACTTATTTTATGTGTCAACTATAAATTGGGGGAAGGATGAAGAGATGTGTCGCAAAATGACGTAGGGTTATGCAGGATGACACAACAACTCGAGAATGGTGTAGATGACGGAGTATTTGTTGGGAGGCGATGCAATTTATTGTCGGACAGAAAATGAAATTAGCGCAGTGGCTTCGCGACAGTGTGGAGCCAGGTGAGGTAGGGTACGAGTGTACAAATGTAGTAGGCCAGAGTTATGTGAGATCAGGGGGAATATCACGGATAGTGCAGGTAGCAGGGAGTCGAGCCACTCTCGAGTAAAGAAGAACAAATAAATAACAAGAATTTACTACAGAACTTTCAACATAAACATTTTATCTATCTTTCCTTCACTCTAAATATTATCTCTCCAAAGCGAACACTTGACGTCATTCATTCTGTGTTAATTACTGATAAAATAAAACCTTCTGATAATATTCCTGCTAATCTCTAGAGCAAGTTGGCTCCATTTTTAAACTTTGCAATATATCTGGAGAATATTTCCGATATCCACGTTTATTTCTTTAATTTATTCTGTGCTTACTGCGACTATTTGGAGCATGCGACTATTTGGACACAAGGCCCCGTTTAGAGTCACGTGGCGAGAAAGGTTGGCTGTCTCTCTACAATATTTTGTTTTGTAGCTTCCGTATTTATCAAGTCTCGGGAGACTATACTTTCCAATTTCCTATGCCAGTTACCGGCAGAAGGTGCATTTGGAAGTAAGGAGACTTTACGACTAGAAGATGTTGCTGAGATTTTATCACTGTGTAAAATTTCACATAGACAACTATCAAAATGAATAGCGTTTGCTATACTCCACAATGGAAAAGGTGTTAGACTCTACCTCACATTTGACGAGTGACTGAAAGTGTGACTGACGAGTGACTGACGCTGTGACTGAATATGCGAGGAAACATTTTATAAAAATGATTATTAAAAAATGTAGAACTTTGAATTATCTCGACAAATTGAAAACGAAGTCTTCAATATTTTATAAAGAAATAGAGAGTAGTTTCATACTATCTTCTTTGTTGCGAGGATCAAGGGTCAGAAATATAGTTAGTTGCTTTCATGTTCGATCATTTAATGATGTATGCAGAACTTGTATGATGCGGCAAATGTGTTTTCTCTGCCTTCCACATTAATGCACAAGATGAAAACCTATGTTTTAGGAATATTTCAATCTACAATTTAATGTTTCGGGTTGAACATTGCCACTTTAATTTACAACTCCACCAGAATGGGAAGGTTATATTCACTTGTTCAAGAACAAGAACATTCTTGTGTATTGTAACACTTCTACATGATATATTCTTTTACATTTGTATACTTGATTTAATTTTCTGAACTATTCTCCGTGACGAATTTCTCAAAGTAAGATAAAATTGTATCTGGATTAATAATATAAGTTTTACGCAGATATCTAAACACAACTATCACTTAAGTAACTCGTTGCTATGATACAATATCGTTAACAGCTAGAGAATACACGTAGGTATAATAAATAACTTCATAATAACATAATTGAAGATAAAATGTCCTACGATGTACGTTTTTAATTGACCGTCTTGTATTTGAAAAACTGAGACGCGTAGTAAAGTTAATATCAAGAATACGAATCTGTCAAGGTTACTCGTCTCCAATACTCCATTACGTTAAATGACCTTCATTAGTGGTTACAAAACGACGGACATTTCTCACATAGGCTATTATATCGTTTTGAGTCACCGATAACATCGATATTATGTGAAAACATGTCGTCGACTTCACAGCCACTCGCATGCTTGAAGCCATTAGCGATACATTTGATTACTATCACATCGGCGGAATGGAACGTTGCCAACGCAGCATGTCATCGATAAAAAAAACATCTATGTTTTTGAAATCAACAGCGCAAAATCACACAGCCTACACCATTCATACACGAAAACGACATGTCGCTATTTCTGTCTCCGTCATCACAGGAGAAAAGAGAATTTTTCAGGGAACCGTTACGCTATTTACTTTCTTTTTCGCCGAGGGTGTTTATGGAAGCCTTTGAACGGGTAGACAGCAGAGAAATAAATTCATTTTTGTGCAGACATCCTTCTGACCTCAAAATATAGTTTGTGTGAAAGGAAACCTCTTCGATTTCCCGAGGAAACTGCTTCAGCGATGTAGATTTTACAACTTGCAAAGTCTCACTCTAAAAATGTTTTGGGCTAAAAATTCTCATTTCATTAGTCAATTAACCTACCGTGCCTTCGTTTATACATAGTGTGTTCAGTTCTCCATCAAAATTGGTAGTGATGTTGAAAGTAAACGAAATTATTTTCCCCTGCAAATTTCCGTGTCCTATTTATTTATACCTTTTAGACCAGTTTCGCAACACGCCCGAAACGAAAAATGTGCATTACAATAACCACACTTCATTCTTTTCATTATTCTTTTTCATTTAACACTTTATTTTAAATCTAACGAGTTCTTTGTTTTATAGTTTACTGCCTGTCACACATTTCATTTTATTGCGATTATTTTATAGCCGTTCTTCACTTTTAATGAGCGTGCGAAGAAGGATTAAGAAAAGGTAAAAAAAGAAAAGTAACAGGAGCTGTGTTGCTATGCACTGATCTATTTATTCTATCTGCATATGTTTATGTATATGTATATGTATATGTATATGTATATGTATATGTATATGTATATGTATATGTATATGTATATGTATATGTATATGTATATGTATATGTATATGTATATGTATATGTATATGTATATGTATATGTATATGCATATGTATATGTATATGTATATGTATATGTATATGTATATGTATATGTATATGTATATGTATATGTATATGTATATGTCGTGTTTACACACCTCCGCCACATGATTTTGATTTTAAAGTTATCTCCTAAAAGAAGACAGACGAATTGATGAAGGTAATTTCTTGACATGAAATCTAAGTGTGACATTTTGGAATCTGTATCTCTCTTGGAGTCTGAATCGATAAAATCTCAAATATGAACGTTAAATTTAAACATGACAGTAGGTGCATAAACTACGGCTTGAACTTTAGAATGTGATCAATATGTGTTTCGAACTTTGATGCAGAGATAAACTTCTGGCGGTTGTGTTTGGGGGATATCTCAAACGCGACAGACAAGCGTACACACGGCACTCGTAATTCACTCAGCTAACAACTTGAGCGATGGAGCTATTTCACTGCTTCGAGCAAGGAGAGAAAACGTGGAGCCGACAGGAATAGTCATATTCACAAACACGAACTTAATTTAGAGCAAGAAATCTGGCCGAAGTAAGTCCACTCCTCTCTTATTTCTCATAGTTTTACTTCGTATTTGCCCTTGAGTGAAACTAGATTTTAGTGTGACGATGCTGAAAGCTAACTCTGCCACTCACGTAGCGTGATTGACTTTCGCACGCCATTCAGTATTCTTGGAAGTAATATCAATTTCTTCAATCTGTCACGAAATCTTTATGTAGAGCAGTGAAGTTCAATGGCTTTATGATTAACAAACCAATTAAGATAAGCCAATTGCCTCGTAATTATGTGGTCAATTCACATGTTTTACAGATCTCAATATTGAGGCTCCCTGGTGGCAGCTTTTTCAGAATCATTTGAGTGAATTGATAGTTTACATCTCTCTATAATGAAAGAAATGTTTTCAGAAGTTTGTAAATTATCAGAACTCATTTTGAAAAGCGAAATATAATATAAATAATTAATGATGTGTTTTAATGTCATAAACTAGGAACTGTTCAGCATTGAGAAAGCTTAATAATGTCTTTTACTGATCGTGCTGATAGTTTAGAA
The DNA here is from genome assembly GCA_038098605.1 of Gryllus longicercus. Lineage (NCBI taxonomy): Eukaryota > Metazoa > Arthropoda > Insecta > Orthoptera > Gryllidae > Gryllus > Gryllus longicercus. Next base: position 131,992 of record JAZDUA010000814.1, on the reverse strand, counting down.
CAAAAAATGAGACTTAAAAATACTAAATCTATTTTTTTGAAATGGATTTCACCCTGGACGAATTGCATCATGTGAGCTATTCGTGTATGAGCTAACACAACACGCATTTCGCAATCTCGTGTTACAAAATCTGTATTATTATTAAAATTACTGATTGGAAACCTAAAACCCCGACACATGTAATTTTCGCATATAATATTTCTGTTGCAGTTATGAATTTAATATAAATTAAAAATAATATAATAGATATTAATTGTTAATTATTAGAGTTTTCAATTAGTGTGTTCCCAAACAGGCACTCGATGTTTCGCTGGTTAATGTGCGAACGTCATTTTTTGGAGAAAAACATGGAAACGCTTATTATATTTCGAAAATGTTGCCGCAATTAAGATGTTGCCATCCGCTCTCCAGCACATTCGCGCATCTCACGAACTCGGCCCCGCGCCCTGCTGCGCATTTGGAGTGGGCCACTACGGCGCAGTGTTGCCAGTTTAGCGGATTGGCCGCTAGATCTAGCGGAATTTCAACCGTTCTAGCGACGAGAAATAATGATTTAGCGGCTAGCGGAAAATCTAGCGGAATGAAAGCAAATTGGCGGAATTTCTAGCGACAAGGTTGAAACATGTTTCCATTTATAAACTTTTGTTTCGATGACCAAAAACTAATGGGGACATGTAAAGTATTCCGTCCCTTATTATCCAAAGTAAACAAATACCGCTGGAACAATAAATCTGATATCTGAGTCATATTACCTTAACCCTCAACTAGGCGCGTGGTGCCTTTCTCATTGGCTAGAGGCCGGAGATTCTCCACCAAATATCCAATCAAACGTGGAGAAAATATTATCGACACATTCGATTTAGTTTAAAACGGCATGCAAAATGTTGTAATAATTTTCGATTTCCAGATGAAGTTCTTTGGCTTATAGGTTCAAATGCGAAATATAATAAGCAAATAAATGAGGACAATAATGAAGTCCAAATAATAGACGAGCTTGTTTCAGAACTTAATATTAGTGAATAGTAATGTAAAATTATAGTAATAATAAATCAATATTATTATTCAATTATTACTGCGATTCGTCTGTGTAAACTATTATATAGTTAGATTTAAGTTATAAATTATAAATATAATTACACAAACATGTGCAATATTTAATCATTGCTTATATTTGTATATTTTATATATATTTAAAATAAGTTGTAAATATCGAATTTGTATTTTTATTATCATATAATAAAATAAAAAATTATAAATTATTTATTCTACACGCGTAATTAATATTATTTCTTACATGGCATATTTATCACCCTAGTTCTGATTCATAAATTTCAAATATTTTCATTTTTAATACTTTTGTATCACATATTCATTTAATATTTATAAATTATTTATATAAACAATATCAATACTCGATATTATAAATATTATTTATTAAAAACAACTGTTATTATATGGAAAATTAAATATCATGATTTAGCGGAGAAGTTAGCGGCAAGAAGTTTTAAATTTTGCGGAATCTAGCGGAATTACGCGTGCCATCTAGCGGCCGAATGTCCATCGGACCTGGCAACACTGCTACGGCGCACCGATTTTTCCTCGTCCCGTGCAGCACCAGTTAGCGTCGCGAACCACGTGATCACAACACGGGCACTTCGTTTGAGCAGCTCGACCAATCGCAGGTCGCCACGTTGCAAGAAGAGTTGCGGCGCAAGAAGTGTTGAGAAAGATTTGGAATGTGGAGTAAAGTGACGATTTTTAACGAAATGTAACACGATAACGGTGTAATTGAAATGAAAGTTGAAATATTTAAAAAAATGATTCTTATATCCGATTACCAAAACAATCTTCTTACATCCAGTTACCAAAACAATCTTCACCTGTTAAGCCCGTTTTACACCATCATTTTTCGCCTGTACAGAAAAGATACAGGCCAGACTGAATGTAATTTGTACGAAAAGATGACGCATGCTTAATTTTTCGGTACAGATTTCATCCAGTTTGACTACCACGCTCCTGGCGGCACTTTACGGGACTTTCTTTAGTTTGTTATGCGTGTGGAGCGATATGATCATTTTGTAGTTGCTGTGTGATGTGTTGAATTGTAAAGTGTAGTGATTATGGAAAGAGAAATAAATTATGCACTGTATTCTAATATTGTCGCATCCGAGCTCAGTCCTAACCTAACCTAACTTCATTTGTTACCACAGATGCGATGTTCAAATGTTTGAACTTCAGCGCTACATGCGGCGTCCGGAGGAAGTATTTTCTTCGTGATTACGTACAAAGACAGAAATGACAGTGTAAAACACTCATCCAGTTTCGGCACCGAAACATACTGCGTAGAAACGAACATCCTTTTTCCATCCATTTACTGTACAGAAAAATGACGAAAAAAGGATGCAAAAATGACCGTGTAAAACAGGCTTAACAACTCTTTGATACAGATTAATGATTTGTAACAGGTGGAGATTGTTTTGGTAACCGGCTGAAATATAGTGACGCGAACTGGTGCCTGAAGTTGGAAACGATGCGTAAAAGCCCCGCCCCCTGCTGAGACTGGCAGGCCGTTGGCGAAAGCCGGAAAGCCGCACTCACCTGCGGCGCCCTTGGAGAGCGAGGAGAAGAAGGAGTCGAGCGCCAGCTGGCCCGTGGGCAGCGCGGCGGAGAGCGCCCCGGACAGCGCCAGCAGCTCCTGGCACGTCATTGCGGCGTCGCCGGCGAGCGCGGCGGGCGCCTGCAGCCCGCCCAGCCCCACGCCGCCCGCGCCGCCCCCGCCGCCCCCGCCGCCCGCGCCGCCCGCGCCGCCCGCGCCGCCCCCGCCGCCCGCGCCGCCAGCCGCCGGCGCCGTGGGCCACAGGTTGCCGTCGCCCGTCTGCGTCATCTTCTCGCTGGAGCACACGTTGCGCGCCGCCGCCTCCGCGTGCAGCACCACCACCTGCGGCAGCGACGCACGCGCGCTCTCGAATCGGATCGGATCGGATCGGATCGAATCGAATCGGATCGGATCGGATCGGATCGGATCGAATTGGATCGGATCGGATCGAATCGAATCGAATCGAATCGAATCGAATCGAATCGAATCGAATCGAATCGAATCGAATCGAATCGAATCGAATCGAATCGAATCGAATCGAATCGGATCGGATCGGATCGGATCGGATCGGATCGGATCGGATCGGATCGGATCGGATCGGATCGGATCGGATCGGATCGGATCGGATCGGATCGGATCGGATCGGATCGGATCGAATCGAATCGAATCGAATCGAATCGAATCGAATCGAATCGAATCGAATCGAATCGAATCGAATCGAATCGAATCGAATCGAATCGAATCGAATCGAATCGAATCGAATCGAATCGAATCGAATCGAATCGAATCGAATCGAATCGAATCGAATCGAATCGAATCGAATCGAATCGAATCGAATCGAATCGAATCGAATCGAATCGAATCGAATCGAATCGAATCGAATCGAATCGAATCGAATCGAATCGAATCTGATCAGATCGGATCGGATCGGATCGGATCGAATTGGATCGGATCGGATCGAATCGGATCGAATCGGATCGGATCGAATCGGAGCGGATCGAATCGAATCGAATCGAATCGGATCGGATCGGATCGGATCGGATCGAATTGGATCGGATCGGATCGAATCGGATCGAATCGGATCGGATCGAATCGGAGCGGATCGAATCGAATCGAATCGAATCGGATCGGATCGGATCGGATCGGATCGGATCAAAATAGTTCCTTAGTATTGTATCGCCAGTCAAGAGTTATATTTGGAGGGGAGAAGCAAAATAAATTTCTACTTCCATTATTCCTACAGAACATCTTATGATTATTGTACTATGAATATTTAAATAACAGACTTGTGCTATTTACGGCATATACCAACGAGCAGCGTAAAATGGTTTTAACAAATGTGTTACGTTTTTCAAAAAAAATTGTTGCGTCTACATCGCCGCAACGAGTCTCTAAACTCCATAACGAGCGTTAAACGCACTGGAGTAATCCTCCGTTAATAAGCGCCCTGTAGGGGCCACTGTGTTGACAAGTCATGTCAGGTCAGGGAATCATCCGACAGGTAGCGTCTTCGCGCTCGCGTCTCGCACGCGCCCTGCGTCATCTGCCCATCGGCCAGAATTGGGAAGAAATGAGGAAAGGGGTTAGGTTTAGGACGCTTCAAAGGTGTTGGTCTTTTAATCTACTTAAATCAGCAAATGTCGAGTTTATGGATCAAAAATTATGAAAATTATTCGTTTAATAACAATCAAAACTTAAATTGATTCATATATGTATATATATATATATGTATATGTGTATATATATGTATATATATATATATATGTATATATATATATATATATATATATATATATATATATATATATATATAGCATCATATACTATATATCAATCAAGTTTATCAAGAATCAAATTAAGTTTTGATGGCTCTAAAACGAATAATTTTCATTATTTTTGTATTTTATTTGCACACACAGTTTCTACAGGAGTTGCAACAGAACTGAATAAACGAAAGGGTATACTTTATCTGCGGGCATCAGTTCTGCGGAACAAATCAACGGAGACAGGCGAGGCAGTTGGCGGGGATGCAAAGCAGCCGAGTATTGACTGCTCGCAGAGGCGCAGCCTACGTTGCCGGGACCGAACTTCGGCTCTCTGAGATTTCCCTCCATCGATTCAAAGTGAACCATGGTACGTACAGTGGTTCAGGATGGACAAAATTCACAACAACAAACACTGAAACGAATTTATTTAGATATGGAATTGAAAACATATTCGAAGGTTTTAGTATTGCTTTTTGTTTCATATTTGATTAAAAGTTGAAAATTAAGGAACGAAAATGGCAGTTGTGAAAGAACGTATTATTTAAAAACCGAACGAAACTTTTTTTCGAGAAAACGCTGCTGATTATTATCGTTATACAACCAGGCCGTCTCTTCTGCATCTATTCAATTTTTGGACAACACGGATGGAGAATATTTGAAGCATCGTATACTATTTTGAGAGTGATGTTTACAATATGTATGGTGTTGTTTATGATCTAACTTTTCTTGAACTTTCCTTTCTCATACTCATAAAAATGTTAAAATTATATTTATACTGATATGTATTGATAATTTAAAAATTATAATCTATTTTATAATTTATTACTTTTATATGTATATAAAATATACAAAATATAAATACAATATAGATATATTGTTATAAACATGGTATATTAAATTAAAATGTCGAAAATGAAACACTGACATTGAACACTTGCAATTTTAGCATTGAACTTCTGACGTGCATTTTATCAAATGACAAATAAAACAAATGAACGGTGACTTACAAATCTCAGAAATTGCAGATTGTTAAAAATGTTCAGTTTTTTTTTTTTTTTTTTTTTTTTTTTTAAGTTTGCTGCTTCGCGAGCTTCCCGACCTGGCCCACTGTTCGCCGCGGCGCGGCGTTTCAGGCCCAGCTGCGCCCCCTATTTCCTACATCTTCCCCACGCCAGCTCCCTGTCGCTTTGACAGCGCTCGCGGTACAATTCGCTTTTGTTTATGCTCTGTGAGAGCCTCGCGCCGCGCCGTCGGGGCCCGTGATTTGTCGACTTGGAATTTTTGCCTACGACGAAATGAAAAACGGCTGTACTCTGCCCGGATGGGCACATAGTGAATTGGAAAAGGCTTCGGAAATAGAGGAGTAGTACACCATAAAATATTAATTTCTACTCCCAGGCGTATATTTGGTTTCCTTGAATAATAACGGAGAACATTTTTAAATATGAAACTTTGTCTCTGTATTTTTTATTTATAAATGTTAACCTCATTTGACACTTTGCGGATCACATAAATTTAAACAAACACACATTTGATAAACGCACAAATTTCCGAATTCTAGAAATTGAAAAAAGGTACTGGAAAATAATAAAATTAGAATCCCTACATATACACAACATCCTCAAAAAACAGAACATGACGTGTCTTAACCAACAAATCCCTGAACTCTCTTCACCTCTGCAAAAATTAGCACAAAGTGTACACCCCTAACCCCGCTTTCTCCACTGACCTTCGCTCGCCCGACCGCTTCTCAAGCCTCCACCGGCACCCCCGCGTCTTACGACCCTTCACCCGCACCCCACCCCTCTTCCCGCCCCCACCCGCTGCCGACCGGCTGTGTTCTTAAACATGACACACACTCAAAAATCCGCAGTACTTTGTTTTCGGCCCGGCAGCTGCAAGGTATGTACGACCCAGTTTGCTTACGCATCTTGCATACAATAACTACAACCTCTTAAAAATATTTGTATTAACTTATTCCTAATAGTTCATAATTGATGTGATAATATAATTTATTTCGAATTTTAGGTCTGAGGATGATCGCTATGCGATCGAAACGATCATAAGCTTTATAAAATTATTGATATCAGATTTGTTTAACTTTAACCTGTTAACCTTTATTTGTCATAACTTCATTTGAATTGATGGAAAGAGTTCAGTCTTGTATTTAAGAGCATAAAAAGTACACCTATATGTATAAATGATAAACTGTATGTGAGTGTTTGGTGACAATAACCGAATATTTTTGAAGCATTGGAGATTGGAAACTTATATATTTAAATTATTATTATTATTATTATTATTATTATTATTATTATTATTATTATTATTATTATTATTTGTTCCAAGATAGAAATTTCGATTTTCAAAACAATGTATTGAGTAAGAATTTTGGGGTTGAGTGAGTAAATAAATCATATGGGATAACGGAATAATGAGTTAATTTATTACAAACAAATTTCATTACTTTAAATCTCCATCACTTTTCAATCGCAACAAGTAACATAAGCAAATATTCAAGTAACTATATTAGCAAATATGACCTCCGGGTAGATCACAACAATGTGCTCAATTTCCGTGGCACAATACCGGGTTCGGTTCCCGGACCTTCCAAACCAATCGATTCAGTTTCTATAGCGGCGGGACGAATTAAAAGCTCAGGGAGGCCAAGGAAGCTAGGTGCGGTGATGGGAATACGTTATGTGAGAGCGTAGGCTTCCGCGGCCGGAGTCAGTATTTAATTGGCTGTCCGGGTGACGCCGCGTCCATGGCAAAGGTGACGACATTGGCATTACGCCCTGAGGAAGGTCGCAGAGTGGCGACCGAAACGTCGTCACCTTTGCCATGGACACGGCGTCACCCGGTCAGCCAATTAAATACGGAATACGTCCTGCTCGCCACATATCTCCCTAACCCCCAGGCGAATATAAAAAATAAAAACAGAGCCCAGGCTTGGGAACTTTGCTAACTGACAAAAGTCAGATTAATCTGACCATAAAATGCGAAATTCACACATTCATGTTTAGAACGTTAAAACTACTCAACGAACAAATTTGTCTATTTTAGTATCATTTCAAATTTCAGTTATAATGAATGTGTTATTTTACAGCTATATCCAATTTACGTTACTAAAGATAATAACCTCTGGAGTTACTTCTGGTCTATAAACTGGCAGAGTTATCTTCTTCCACATCACATTTTCAACAATAAAAGTTTGCAGAGCTCTACCCATTTTTATTTGCGCCTCATGAAAAATTATAGACGAAACGTGCTTTGCTTCTGAATAGCGCATTACTTGCAGGTATTGATTTTCAGAAAATGCAGTTTTGTAGTATGTTTCGCTATAAGATAGTGGAAGCGAGATAATAGGTAATGACGATGGTTATGAAGTCATGCTTCAGAGACTATAATGGCTTAAGAACATGGTGAGTAAGGGTAGACCGCCGCCCCTACATATCTTTCTTATCAGTCTATTGTTAATTAACTTAACAGATAATATTACATTTACATGAGAAATCGTCCAGTAAATTGACACCTTCTTGCCAACTATTACTTTTCTAACTAGTTCAATAGTGTTTTATCTCTGTCTAAAACAAAGTTTTGTTAGTTACAGATGGAGCCATTTTAGTTACCAATGATTTCTTGGATTCATGTCCTCCCGGAAAAGCACAATAACTATTAAAATATTGGAAAACTTCACGACAAAGAAAAAAAAGCATGTTAAATCCAACCAGCAACACAAGGTAAGATTTTTTTAAACTATATATCGTTAAATAACTTCCAAACGAATCGTTCTAGGACATTGAAAAGTAAAATATAGAGGCCTAGGGCCTCAAACAAACGTTTCTGACATCGTAATCTATAGGATGAGATCTTCTTGAACATTCTCTTACATTTTGGCTGGTGGGAGAAGGGGTGGGGGAGACGAAGAGAGATGAAAGGAGACGAAGGGCAGAACAACGTCGGTCGGGTTCCGCTAGTCTTTTAATATACAAAAAATGTATGAATGTGTGTACGTGTGTGTTTGTACAACCACTAGAGCAATTGAGCTCTCATTTGATCGAACACTTTTGAGAAACCGAGAAAAAAAACATGGGATATTTCGTGATTCCAAGATGTTTCCCCAAATTCCGCGACACCACAGAAAATGACCTGAAATGATGCATCTGGCTAGCCATCTAGGCGGCAATGTGGCCTGCCTCGAGCGGGTGGAGGAGAAAGGGTTGGATAAGAGCTGCAGGGCACGCAGGGCTGGACGGGACAAGGGTTCAGGGCCAACGAGGAAGACTGGTTTTATGAACGAACGCACATTGATATTATCTCAAGAACTCAAGAAATAAATTGTGATTTTTTAGATGTTTCTGACTATTGTTATATCTAATTCTAACATTAAACACTGAAAAGTTATATCTAAAAAAATGCATAGTTCATTTCATGATAGATTTTTCCCCTAAGTTATGTGGATTTTTAGAGATCTACAAAATTTAAGATATTTTAATGTATTATCAAATGTTGTAAAGTACACTGAAGTACTACGACTTGTTCAGAAAAGAACTCCAAAAGACAATCCAACTTTTGGTCGGCATCGTTAGGGAAAAGTCGTCCGATTTCTAAGATTTTACGTCTTCGAAACGTTCATAAAGTAGAATGCATTTAAAACATTTGCATTTTTTACTCTATAACAATAGAAAATCAGATTTAATTTTGCGAAAATATCTACATTGACATATAAAATATCTCATTTTTAGTGTACTTTTTCAAACGGGTAATTTTTGTTTAAAACCACAGAATTAGAGAGTTACTAAACCAGCCTCAACCATTCAGAAGCCGGGTGCCGTTTCGTCCATGAATAGCAGCAATGAATCGAATTGATGCCTTATTTTACGTGGCAAGACTCGGGCCATCTGGCCCGCTCTTCCGTCTGACCATGCAAATTTCGCTAAGCTCCTTACACCAACTAGCAGAGGAAGGAGGTATCATTCGGGCGACGAAACAGTTGATTTGAATTTAGCTCAGAGGATTTATTTAGGCTTGAGAATCTTTTACGAGCAGTAAATCTACTGACATGAGACAGCCGGCTTTACTTCTCCTCCGAAGGAAGGCGTACGAAGAATTTTTTGCCCTTAAAAACCAACGGCTGCGATCAGATTTGAACCCGCAAAGTTGGGTATAACAGTCCGTTACGTTAACCGGTACATCATTGCCACCAAAATGTGGATGCCGAGGATTGAACTCGGGGCCTCTTACATGCGAAGCGTGCGCTCTACCGCTGAACTACATTCCTAGACGAATCCCCGAAAATTTATAGCATATGGTTGTCTTAAATTCCCACTCTTTTCTTTTTAATATTGCAATTTATTCTTCGTGGTATTCAAATTCCTTGAATAATTTTGGTTAATTTTTAAAATTTGTAATTTATAAATGAATTTTAATTGTTTGAAATGCAATATAATCTAAGAAAGCGATCATGTATTACCTATTAACGGTAAGTATTATAAGTAATTTTTGTATTTAGGTATGGTAAACATCAAGAGTAAAACTATTTTTATTAAGCATTGTCAGTTATCTCTCATTGTTGACAAGCGTCATAAATAATTCAATTTTATGTAATACCACGGACTAATCTGAACGCACGTGTGGCGTTGCAGAAGTTCCACGTCACAAATAATGCATTCTATTTTAAACACATTAACGCGTACAACAGATTTTGTATTCTTCAAAGGAAGATAAACAAACTGTTGAAAGGTACCTTAACTCAAGAAGAATAGGACAATACTATTTTATTTGGCAGTGATTACAAATGGTCTCGGGACGCTTATAGTCCACACGCGGCTGCTTGTAGGTTAACCTACTACTTTTCTTTATTTCATCATTTTATTAAAGACATAGTTAATGCAGATTCAAACATTTGCTTACAATGAGCATGAAGATAAACAAATTGAACGGGATCTATAAAGCACGTGATGTGAAAGAATTGCTAGCTCACAGGTACGCAGTGACATTATATCATTCGGTGCGATTTTGAAACGCAAAACAGAAATTGGAGGGTCTTTAGTAAGAGTAAACCATTACGGGTGCAAGCAACATTGTGCTTTTGATATTTTCCATTCCATTGATGTACTTACGAGTAAAGGTACAAAAGATCAAAGTTCATTCTTTCAAGGTAAGTATCATGATAGCTAGCACTTGCAGGAATATATCCTTCAGCAAAGAGCGTTCCGACCTCCAATAACATGTCGTTTCTTCTCACCGTGTACAACATGAGTAATAAAAAGCTTTTAAGAACGCAACTAGAGAACTTTCTTCTTTTTCTTGGTAATTTTGTTGCGAAAGTGTAAGTGAGAATTGGTACCGGGTGCGTCAAATACTGATGGTATTAGTTAGTCCCGTAAGAGTTGTGTATGCTGTGTTCCAGGATGCTGTCCTCCTCCGCCCCCGACCAGTGTTCTTCCAGTGGAAAGATCTGGCGCTTTTCTAGACGTTGCTTTGTGGTTTCCCTCTCCAGGTGTCACCCATAGTGAGTAACCGCCCAATCCTGGACATTCTAAGCTCTCGACTAGTCTCTTGGCACTAGAGGTAGAGTGGTAGTGTAGTACATGTGTGTGTGTGTGTTTGTGTGTGTGTATATGCGCTCTCTAAAAAGCAAAGAGGAGGGAAAATGAGGAAGGAAAGATCGCCCATCGCCCAAATTGCATCGGTATTCGTCTAGTTTAAACGGAGAAAGTAAGGAAAACTTCCGAGTAGAACAGCTGGAAGCTAGAATTGTTCTGAAATTCACCCTTGTGATCAAGAAACGAAACTTCGCCTTCTTCGGGATTCGAACGCTAGTATTTTCCGGTCAACGGTGCTGTGGAGGCAACGGTGCTTCGTCACTAATGCATAGCAGCCTGTATATAGCAAAAATCACGCGAGGAGGGATTCGTTTTCAGTAGATCGCTTCCACTGAATGTTCACGTATTTGGAGAACGCGTGGCGGTTGGATGTGCGGAGACTGTACGATAACCGGAGTTCGGCAAATACCTGCCTATCGATCGAGTTATACCCACTGCGTGACTATGATGTGGGATTTAACAATGGACACGAGATAATAGTTGGTTAGCTGGCGAGGTAATGATTATGAGAATGCAGAAGGTTGGGAATTGGTTGAAACATTAAGAGAAATGGAAAAATGCAGTGTGTCAAAAAGCTAAATTGTTCACCATTAACTAAATTTTATCTCTGCAATTCATACATTTATTTGGAAATAAATGAGAAGCAGTACATACATTTTATTTTGAAAAAAATATTAAAATTAATAAAGACCAGTGAATTATAGCAAATTATGACAATCTGTTTGTAAAATATACAAATGACTGCCCTAATTACCATCGTCAATAGACAACTTTCAGGATGAGAAGGAATGAAAGGAAATTAGTAATTCTAGAAACTTACGAATTTTGCGCGATGGAATCGTGTGTTGCAACGTAACTTGTGATGTGAATTCTATACAGGCCAGCTAACTTCTTATAATCTGCCAAATTCTAATAATAATACAATAATAATACTAATAATAATTATAATAATAACTATTATAATTATTACTATTATTATTACTATTATTATTATTATTATTATTATTATTATTATATTATTTAGTAGCGGAACCCGACAGACGTTGTCCTGCCGTCCCTCTCTATCTTTTTCCTACCCTCTCCTTTTCTCTCTCCGTGTCTGTCACCGTCCCTTACCTCTCTGTCTCCGTCTCTCTCCTCGTCTCTCAGTCTCTGTCTCTCTCTGTTTATTACTCTCTTTCTGCGTCTCTGTTAACGACAAACTTTGGCCTTAAAACTGAATGTGCTGGAAGCGCTCATCATAGCGTGCGTGCTAGCGGGGGTTGAGTGGTGTGGGGTGGTGTGGGGTGGAGTGGGGTGGAGTGGGGTGGAGTGGGGTGGAGTGGGGTGGAGTGGGATGGAGTGGGGTGGAGTGGGGTGGAGTGGGGTGGAGTGGGGTGGAGTGGGGTGGAGTGGGGTGGAGTGGGGTGGAGTGGGGTGGAGTGGGGTGGAGTGGGGTGGAGTGGGGTGGAGTGGGGTGGAGTGGGGTGGAGTGGGGTGGAGAGGGGGGAGTGGGGTGGAGTGGGGTGGAGTGGGGTGGAGTGGGGTGGAGTGGGGTGGAGTGGGGTGGAGTGGGGTGGAGTGGGGTGGAGTGGAGTGGGGTGGGGCGGAGTGGCTGACCTCGCTGAAGACGACGGAGCTGCGTCGGCGCGGGGCGCCGGGCGGCGACAGCAGGCTGGGGCTGGGCGCGCGCGACCCGCCGCCCGCCGCCACCCCCGCCTCGGGGTCGGGCGGGCGCAGGGCGCTGGCGCGCGGCGGGCTGGCGGCGGGCCCCGGGCCAGGCGCCGGCGGCGGCGGGCTCGGCACCGAGATCACCTCCACCTGCGAGAGGGCGCGCCGGGCGCGGCGGCGGCGACTCACTCCAAGCGCCTTTGCTCACACACGCTTTCATAACAGGGTCAGTGGCGGAGTTAGAGGGTGGTACATCCCGGGTGCCTCCTTTTAGAGGTGACACCAATTAGAATTTTTTATTGGAATTATATAACTATTTATTTAGAGATTATATTTCAGTAATTTTTAATTTTTAAATGCTGACCATTTTAATAAATTGACCTATATAAATAACTGAATGTGAAAATATAGTTTTGTGTTTATCAAATGAAGTATAAACTATTCAGTAATAGATATCTATATATTTAATATTTTAATTTAGGGGGGGTCATACTATTAGTTTTGCCCCTGGGGGCATCAACTGAAGCTACGGTCATAGTAGTATGTTAATTGAAAGTTTTTAATTTTGAAAACTGCTTTAAATTTTTCAATTTCATTTCTTTCATTTTTCATTTTTTGACGCTCCTATGCTTCGTTGGATTTTTGGAATAAAATATTTTGTACATATTAAGCTACCAGAAAAGGTAAAGGGAGGTAGCTTTTGTTCTCTGTTAAGAGATGGGACTCTCTCAACATGTAGAATTCATTCTCTACGTTTCCATGATTTTTTTGATTTCAATTAAAGTTAAATCATAATTACTTTGTAAAAATAATGTCAATAAAACCCATATAATTAATTCGAACAAAATTTTAAAAGGAGCTGATATAATTTTTTATGTAGTCTCTAAAAGAAAATAATTATGGTCTCTGTGTTTTATTGTAAACGTGGGTGTTAAAATGCCGAACTGCTTTCAAACGTACTGTGATGATTTATCACAAGGGGGTGCAAAGAAACGACCAATTTGAATAAAATATACAAACAGAACGACAGGAAAAATTGACAGAGAAGAAGCACGTGATGGAGTAATAAGTAATGAAAATACAAGGGAATGGCGACGAAATTAATATAGAAGAAAATAGGGAATGAAGTGGTAAGTAAAACAGTGTACGAACACGAGAGTAATTGCCGATAGTGCAGAAGTAAATTACGATAGTAAATAGAAATCGACATGCAAAGAATAATTAAATAAAGTGCTAGAATCACTTTGACCAATCACAAATTAGAATATGTGCGAGAAGTGGGAGATCCTGCGTACTGGGACAAAGGAGAAACGCATTTGGGGACGATCCTACGAGGGAAGAAGACATAATAAAAGCGCGAAAGACAAACAAACGAGGCAGACGATATTCCGACGCGATGAGGTGCGGAGGCAGAAGATGTTATGACTTGGTAGCGTTCGGATGGCAGAGACGCGTTTACGATTTGGCAATGTTATGTAAATTAGTAATTAGTAGAAGTTATAAATGGAAAGAAAAATAACTATAATTGCATGTGTGAGAGAAGAAGATGCCTTGGTGTGGACCGGATTACAGCTAAAATGGAACGACGTTCAAGAGGGGTGAGGAACAAAAGGACAGTTACTAAAAAGGGGACATGTTAAATTCTATAAATGTATAGAGATCAAGTTTTGTATTAAATTAATTATTTCTAAATTACATTACTTCTAAATTAATAATAATACGGGTTTTATTGCAACATTCTTTGAGTTGTCGTACTTTTAAAATGCTATGTATATCTGTACTGTTTGTGTTTAGAGCAGAATACATATTAAAATGTTTGTTTAATTTGAAGTATTATAATTCCTTGGTAGTAGTGAAGAATATTCCCAATCCCACGTGAGAAGGAAATAAAAATAGCCCACTCACAAATAAATTTATCATAACTGACATGACGGTACATCCTTCGGGCTATTGTCGAGTTAAATGGATACAAAAATATTGAATAACAATTAGGTAGAATAATCAAATAAAAAGGAACCAGGGAAATACCCCCGTCAGATATATTTCGTTGGCTTTTAGAAAAAAAATTTGTACAGATTAATCTTCTAAACCAGGCGAAGGGGTAGCTTCTATTCTCTGTTTTTAAGAGATGGGAATCTCTCAACATGTAGATCGAATGCTACTTCATTCTCTCCGATTCAATCAGAGCTCTTCTATTTTATTTCTATTACATTGAATTTATAATTACTTAGTAAAAATAATGTCAATAAAACTCATAAAAACACTTTCAGCAAAATTTTAAAACGATCTGATATACCTTTTTATGTGGTCACTAAAGCGAAATAATTATGGTTTCTATGTATTATTATAAACATGAATGTTAAGATGCTGAACTGCTTTCAAACGTACCTAGAGCTTTATTTTATTTGAAAAAAAAAAAAATCATATAACGGAATGTTTTACTCACAATAAAACGGCATTTTTTCCTTTTTGTTCCTTAAAATAGAGACATGTCGATAGTGAAATACTGCCATGCTGTCTGTACCTGGGGTTCGGGCGGCTGCACCGTCGGGGGCGGCGGCTGCAGCGACGACGTTGGCAGCGGAGACGGCTCCCGCCGCACGATTGGCACCTGCGGGGCCGGCACGTGGCTGTGGTGGTGGTGGTGATGGTGATGGTGGTGATGATGGTGGTGGTTGTGGTGATGATGGTGGTGACCGCCTACGAGCATAGAAAACAGTTCAATGTTAAAGAATTAATAATTTTTCAGGCCGTTTATTAGGTACTGGTATTGGAAATAAAATAATGCATAAATTGAGAACACGAAAACAATAAGGAATACGGTTCTAGTTAGCGGTTAAAATGATAATAAAAATGTATATTTTATCAATAAGTAACTCTCTCTTTGGTCGATATATCTGAACACTTTTTTATTTCGTAACAATTTTCAGTTATTTCGAAATATTTAGGACTCTACGATCATGATAACATATTATTTAAAACATTAAACAAGTTCTATTAGTGAATCATGTTTAAAATGTGTCACCTGACATATTAATTAATAGTACAAACTAAAATACTTAGTCTTCCACTTTCTTGCTACACATTGGTTTTGGCCAGAAAGTTAAAATATAATTATATATAAGACAAAGTACATGGTATTTTTTTTATATACTCAGCTTATTGTTAGTGATGAACAGCCAAAGGAAGAGCAAAATTATTTTTTGTGATACTTATTCCTTTTTGATATGGATTTTCATTACCAAAAAGCGTTTCTTGAAGACCCACTGTTGCTCATAAGTACAATTAAAACTTTTCGTAAATACTATTGGGAGTAATACAAATCCTAACTTATGAGCGAATATTTCACTTTTAAAGAAATCTTTAGTTGAGAAAACTTCAATGAATTTAACGAATACGCCTAGACATGAAACACTTCTACGTTGGTTGTTGATTACAATGTTTGTTGTACAATACATAAGATTGAATATAATACTATATGTTTATGTGACTCATCGTATTTACGAATAGGTCTCTAAAATGCATTTTCAGCCAAACAACAAATGTGGGGATAAAAATATCAGGAGAGGCAAAGAAAATACCTGTCAAATATTAGGCATCTCAAAATCGTGATGTTGATAGGTCGATCGGAATAATCGACACGTTCTTATGGTGAAAGCCCACAGCAATCACGGACACTCATCTGATGTGAAATATTACCTCATTATGATTAAAGCAAAACTACCAATACTCGAGGTTCAGTTTGACGGCTTTGAATGAGGCACATTGCTGTAAAGTGAAGTAATTACACGCGTGCGGCGCGTTTTATGCTGCTTTTAATTAACTATCAACCACCATTTCATAAACATTACCCAATTGAGGCACTCGCACCTATTACCGTGTAGCTAACATCAATAGAAATCCAGAATCAATGGAAAAAGCTGCACAGGGGGAACCGTGGAATCCAACGCAACGTGTACGCCTGTGATAGATTTAATGTCCCAGCTGGGGAAGATATAACTACTCTTAATATACAACACACATTATACTCTTTCCTAATGTATAACACGTACTACACTAAGGGATATAATGACTTTACTACTCACTCACTCGATTTTCTCGCTATTTAACACACTATCTGAGCACTCTAGGAGAAATAAGAGTATTAGGTAATATGACAAAAAAATGTATGAATTTTATTACTTACGTTATTTCATTTTATACTTGAAAAAAAAAGGAATTTCCACATGATGTTAATGCTCAGATTGAAAGGAAGTAGGTAGTACTATTGTATTCAACTTGTCTATATTGAAACTCAGTGGGGTAGTCAATTCCTTTGTCATCAGAAGTACGAAGTAGTGCAAATTCGTGAGACAATGTAATTGCTGTTGTTCTCAGCGTCTAATAACGAAATGCTGTTCGAAAGTCGTTCGCATTTCCTTAAACGTAGGTTAAATATGAATTTATTACTGTGCGAAACCTCAACATAGATCTTAATTTGTTCTTACATTCCTAATTACTGTTTATTTGACTTCATTAGTTCTTGAACCGTCTTTTATCTCTTTTATTGAATGAGAGACTCCTACGTCAGTGTTTATGAAGCTTAGGACTAAAATATATCATTTATTAAATTAAAAAAATCATCAATAACTTATGCCTACAAATCACTATTTTAAATTTCTGCAAAATGGCCGAAACCCAAAATTGATTATTTCATGTTTCCGACCGCGTCAACCAGGGCCTGTGCAGCAGACTCGTAAGCGCATGGTTTTATCACAAGTGATGGCGGTGTTCTTCGTCCCGTGGAGGTTGAGATACGGTGCCGACCTACATGTTGACTTATGGGGGTTTCCCCCATCCAACTAGCTAGGTGCCGTCCCAGCCGGGACAAGCTCTAAGCGCCTGAAATATGAGGTTGTTTAGTGCAGGCAGTTTAGTGCGTGTAAATAAGAGGCGAGGATATAATAGGAAGAGGAAGGAAAGAACGCGCGTGGTATATGCCCGTTTGTTAGAAACTACTTCGTCATTCGCCTAGTATAGTTCGAAGAAACCACTGAAAACTAGAGATCAGAGCATTCGGACGCTAAAACCCTCCTCCAAACAGGACTGAAGTTTGCGTAGCTATCAAGCTACTCGTGGTATTAAAATCCTTCCTGCCGTAATTCGAACCCTAGAACCTAATTGTCAGAGGCACTGCAGTGACATCAGTTGATACTCTGTGCCAACCTAGCCATCCCGAACCACATGAAAGTAATTCATATTTGTCAAGAAACGTGGAACGAAAAAATGAGAAAGATTACTCAGAACATTATTAAATTGATTAAGATAATTAACATTGCGCCTCCCGCTGTGAATTACGAAAGATACAGGGAACGTCGCACGAACATGCAGGGAACAAGTCGTGTCCGTCCAAAAGAGAAGATTAAGATATTTATTTCAGGAGAAGCGTTGGAGTGCACTGATCATATACGATGGGAATTGTAAGGTAATATAGTAGACAAACGCTGAACTAGTCTAGTGTACTGTGGAAAAAAGAGAGTAATGTTCGATTGTAGTACCTGCATAACTTACAGTACTCATGTAATGTGGTAAGGTTTGTGATGATTATAGGGCATAATGTGGATATTAATATTACAATTCTTAATGATCACATTGATTATCTTATAATGCAAATCACAAATACGAAGTCTTAACCCTTAATCAAACTGTTTGGACTTACCAATTACCTTTGTCATTTAAAATTAATTTTTAGCTAAATTGAAAAAGTGTTATGGTTTCCGGATACATAGATTTTGAAATTAGAAATTAAAATATACATCTCTAACAATTTGTTATAAATCTAGTACACAATATTAAGACTTACACTTAAGAAAAATTACTATACTTATCATTCTTACTTTGCATTTACTATTAAAAAATAATCAAAATTATATTAACACTCAGTTTATTGTTTCTTCTAACAGCGTGTTGTAAAAGTTTATTGGTATCTATTGAATAATGTTTTGATACTTTCAAGTATATCCATTTCTTTCTGTGATCACCAGTTCGATAATTTGTTAATGAAGATAAACCCATCGCACATAATTCATAACTTTATTCATTCCACAAGAAACTAAACATATATACTAAAAAAATTCATTACCGGGTTCCGTTTCGAGTTTATTGCTCGTTTTATCTGCTTCCGGTAAAGGCAAGTCTCTCCAATAAAATTATACTCTCGTTTCTCTGCAGGGAAGAAAGTTTTCAAATGATTCATCCATTTGTTACCAGAGTCTTACTCTTGGATATCTGTATAAATCTAACAGTCTTTTGAAGACGGAGTTCATTGATTTCTTGTTATGCTAACATATACTACTGTGATTTAGTAGAATTTTTTTTGCCAAATGCTACACTTAAAGCAAATTGGATTAAGCGATTAATGCGTTAGGCGCATAAATGTGTATTCGTATGGTTTACGCACAGAAAGCAGTGGAAAAAGCAGACGGTATTTCTGGAAGCTTGTCTTTGAGTATTCTTATTTTTATCTCGATGTACAACGTCGGTACATATTTTTACATCCTAAATTTTAGAAAATCTATCCCATTCAATCCCTTATATTTATGTTGTTTTTTTTCAGATTGAGACAGTTTGAATACGTTATCAACAGCTCACTGCAGCATGATTATTGGGTCTCGTGGTGCATTGATGGTTTTTAACTTTACATTATAGAATCAAAGTTGGATGAATGTGGTATTTTTGTAACAGTTTGAGGACAGATTATTTTTTTTCACATTATACAACAATGACGGCGACTATGATATTTTATTTTTAATTAAGAACGTTTGTACAATATTTTGACTATAGAAGTTCTGAATAAAAAATGTGAATGTGACGCGCATTCTCTTAATCTACATTTTGAAGCCTCAAAGTTCTATTCTAGTTTAAATACAGACATTTAAAAAGTCAACTTTTAAAGCGCTGTACCTAAAAATTAATCCCAAACCTTTTATAACAAGGGAAGTTAAAAACCTTTCTTGGAAATTTCGAATCAACCGTGCATTGTATGCACATCTACACCAGAGTAAAACGAATTATTTGGTTATAAATTTGAGCACCACAAATCAACATTTCTGAAACATTGAGTGCACTTTTAACGCTGCTCTTCACGTTTCCTATCAAGAGCAATTATCGATGATAAATGGGACGTAATCTTGCATATGGTTTCACTTAAGACCGGCTTCATTTTATCACAACTCAAAGAAAACAATAGCATAGCATATCTGCGAGATTAAAGAACATCAATAAAAAACCATGTTACCTTGTGGAGTCAAGAGGTATGGATGGTTGTGAAAATCGTACGTAATAGAATTTACTCGCAATTGGTATGAGAAGAATAAAACAACTATCAAGGGGAATCATACTATTAACATGAAAATACGAACAAATAGCTTGAAGTGGCAATTACTTACAAATCCGACTTTATTCTCTCTTTTATCCGCATTATGGCAAGCCTAATGCGAATCAAATTGAGAGCCATCAGAGACGGGGAGATAGAGGATGAAAAGAACCACGCAGCATCTGCTTTAAAAAAGAACCCTCAGAACTGCCTCCTGCAATCTTCCAATTCTAGCAGAACAGAAATTGAAATTCGAGGTGTGACAGATGTAAAGACTACTTCTCCCAGGCGCACTCCTCTTTTTCTGTGAAAAGACACGGAAGACGTTTCTAACAAACCACCGCGAGATTTACGGGCTGAGACGGAGCGAATCACAAATGGGAAAAGAAGAGTGCTGAATGCTACAGGCATCCGCTCAGATACACTTTAAATCTCCTTTTCTCTTTCGGTAGAACAGGATATTTTCGGTTGTCGGCGGATTTCTGGCCACTTTATCCGCAGTGCTTTAAGCTTTGCCATGAAACCGTTACTCCGCATCCTTGACGTTTGTGCATACAAATATAAATAACTCTCCATTCTACCAGCAACTTTTATTCTTGTTTTCGTTTTTAAACACTCATATCCGTTATTAAAACACCAAATTTTTAAAATATAACTATTTCCTTCTTGACATACTCTCTGTAACAGTCGTATGAGGCGAGTTCTGCCATCGAATTCATTGAACTACAAGTTACGGACAGGTCAGAATGACATACTGTTCGGTACGACTGATAATGAAAGAGTAGGACATTAATAGTTATGGTTACGATGACATTAATGATGATAAAAGTTGGGTGTTCGGTGAATGATTATGGAGTTGCAGTGGAAAAAAAGCCCGGGATTCCGGAATAATTACATGAAAACCCATCGAGATTTCCCCCATTATTTTCAGTAATTCTTTGTACATGCGTGTCAGATGTATTTCACTGACGTTATTTACTGAAAAATGATGAACTTGGTATTGAGTGAATAAAGATAGAAGAAAAGTATCTAATATGTGCTTTGTATGTAATTATCACATTTACATACTGACTCAGAACTCTCAAGATTCTTCCAAATATCAGCAAACATTGAACAAATATTTTCTAGTTGTTTCAATGCATTCCAAACAAGGTCTGTAAAAAATGCTGTTTTGTAAAAACACGTTTCACTTTAATTAAAATATGATTATTTTTTTTAGAAATGTATTCTATCTTTTAAAATATACATCATGCCACGAAGTGTTTCCCTTTGAAAATACCAGTAACTCCAAAGAATATTTGACCTTTTTGTATGACGTTCATGTACAACGAACTGATTGAGAATACGTTCAATGAGCGCTGGCCGTTTCGCTGTACAGCTGCCGAGACATCGTAAAGGACAACAACGCTTTGTACCTCCTAGCGCTTACCGGTGGGAATTTTAAGTAGCATTTTCAGATTATGCTCTCTTTCTAATCCATCCGGGGTTGCAACAGATTCCTCGCATTTCGCGCGCTCCTCCCCAGCCTCTACCTTTGACAACGCGGGGGTGGGGGTGGGGGTGGGAGGCGGTGGAGTTCACCCAAGCGGCCCACACAAGAGGGAGCCCTTCATTAAATCGATAGTCTCTTAACGAAGAGCCCTTGTACGCGGAGGGCGGCGCTTTCGCGCGGGAGCGCGTGAAAAGGGCGAGGGAAGGGCGGGCGAAGGGCGGGCGAGCGGGTAGCCCGAGTTTGAAGGTGCGTGCGAGGTTCGCAACATAAGATATTCAGAGGAGTGGAGTTAAGAAGTCTCTTTTCTCGCGAAAGTAATGAAATTCTCTCACGATGGGGAGCACTCGAGCCTACACGTTGTTGACCCAGAGGTTGAGGGTTCAAATTTTAGACTTGTAGATACACATCTTTGGGTTGCAGAAGATGTTTAAAAGTTAGCGGTGCTACTACAACTTTCTGGTACTATTTGTAACTTTTGGAATTTTCAAAAATCCAACGAGTTCAACGAAAACCAGATCTGCCCAATTTTTATAAGTGTCTTTTGCACTATGCGATATAAAAATATGGGAACAGGTTTTGAGAAAATCTTGTTTTTAAAATTACCTTTGTATCACCTAAAATTACGTAGAAACTACTGAAATTTGGAAAATGTGCGTAACCACATTTAAAGAACTAACTTTGAAAAACATATTTCATTAAGAATAAAATCTCTCTCTTTAATATTGTAGTTGTAGAATAATGCAAAAAAAATTTAAAACTTTGCAAATTTTGAAAATTCAGTTCACATTCAACGAAAATTGTATCTGCGCCGTTTTTATGAGAATACTCTGAGAAAAAATTAAGAAAAAATGTCAGGACATTTTTGAAAAAAAAATTGAAAATATCCCTGATGCTTAACATAAATACAAAAAAAGAACTATATCGGTTTCAAATTCAGGAGGCCGCGACATCATAGGTAACCCAGAGCGATCACACATCCAGATCTATCGGTGAATCCCAATTCTGGCGAAAATATTGTCTATAGTGTTTACTAGCATTGCTCACAGTCGTGAGATGGGCGCACGGGTGAATGGACAGACGTTTGCCATAAACCAATTTTTTGTATCAAGGACCCACAAAACGTAAATTATGACTACACAACGTGTAAGAGGAAGTTATTCACTACATAAGGCAACGAGAATTATACTGATATCCGAGAGGATGGTGAGGTGAGTAAACAACCCGAGTTTTCACGCCGTGAGTATATTTCAATGACATGAATGAAATGGCCTTTCTATCTCAAGTAGATTAATTTATGTTTGATAATTCACACATAAAGAGAAGTGCAATTGACCCAGCACTTTGAATTTCAGTAGTGAACTTAATACCAAATTGCTAAAACGCTAAAGCATGCGACGGGTGTGTGCACTTTGAATAATAACCATGCTAGAATCGTACAGCAAAAATGAGTCTACTTTAAAATGTCTCTACTATTAACACAAAATGACAGGCGAGATACAACTCAAGATGTCGCGGTACGAAATGACAAGGTTCTATAAGATGTTGAGGAAATTTTACCGGAGACATTTTAAAAGTTTGGGGTTGTCTCATAATAATTCGCAAAATGACATTTAATTTTTTTTCATTGAAGGACTTCTGATCAGAAAACACTTTTAATATTTTGTAGATCTGGCAACAGAGAACATGTAAAACATAATTTTAGCCACAAATGTCAGATATGACCTTGTCATTTTGGTCCGCGATATTCCAGGAAGAATTTTTGTAAGTAGAGTTATTCCCACGAATAGATTACACGTCAAATCGCCCAAATTTAAGGAAAATGCAATCTTGATGTTCTAGATTTTAAAACTGTTTTCTGTGAAAAGTATAAGCAAAAATATGAAACACTTGTTTTTCATTTTTTCTCAAATATTAGTTTTTGAGATTATATTAATTTTCAAAATTTTCGAAAAAAATGCTCATATTGTAAAAGTTAAACATGTTTAACTCGTGTTGTCATTGTGACGTAAATTTAATATTTTGCGACATTAAAGAACAAAAGATGCCTTTTCATTGGATGTATATACAGAATTTATTATTTTTTAAAAATTGACCTATTTTATTTTTATTTTTTAACTTCTCCCAAAACTCGACAGTTAAAAAAATGAAAAAAATACCATTGAAATTTTTGAAACGTCGTATATAGGTTTGGTAAATTGCGACATTGGGACATTAAGATGATTACGAGAAATTAAATATAATAGAACTGTTAGAGCGTTCCCCTCTCAAGCACGTGCCAATTAGCAGTAGAAGATTACCATCAACATACTTTCTCGGATCAATAAAGAGAAGTATATCTTTACATCTTACTATGTGCCATATACATACCTATGACTGTCATAGCCGATTAAATTCAAATTGAAAAGTGCCAAACAAATTCATTTTCTGTCAAACGGACGCTATATTTATACGAATAAGATTATGTGATACAGTCAATGACGTTGATATTTATTTTTCTTCACTTTACAGAGAATGTCGTTAATTCACCTTGTTATAAAGAAATAAAACTGTGTATTTTCTTTATGCCGTCTACAGTTTTTTTATATAACATTGTTGCAATAGTCCTCTGTCTAAGTATTATTCAGTGTTGCTAAAAATATAAAGGTAATGTTTTTCACATTATCATCAGCCCAATTAAATTACTGCTTGGATAAATTAATAGGTTCCTGTCAGAATTGAAGGATAGCTTTTATAGAGAATATTATAGTTGCTCTCCCTCCCTCCCTCGCATAGTACTTTGCCATAAGACGTTACGAAGCAATGCCATTCAGCATTCATATTGAAGGTATCTTTGTGGAAGCATAAACTCGCATTATTTTTTTAAACTAGGCATTGACCCCATCCGATAAATGTCTGTTAACACTGCCATAATCGTACTTGAGAAGTGTTACAGGTTTACACTGAAAAGGGTAAATTGAATTTGTGTCGTGTTTCAGGCAACCAGAAAAAGAATTTTATTTTTATTTTTAAATTATTTGCTTTTTCTGAAATATAGCATAAAAGGAGACATTAATTCACATCAGTCTCTGAATAATATCTGCAAGTACGAAGGAATAATTTTCTAAAAAAAATCACATTGGACAACCGGAAAATCACAGTGTATCACAATGAAAACTCACAGCGTCAAATTTTATTTTGGTCTCATGAAGACAGCAAAAGACGCGAAATGATGGGAGAAGACAAAAGAAGAAACATAAGACGAACTTCGGTCAGTTTCTTTATTACTGGCATCAAGTGATACGTTAGGGTGACCTGGGCCAGCAGTGCACGTTTATTCACTGTCATTGCCCAACATATTTGTGACATTTCCGAGTATGGTCAATTCTCACTTTCTTTAAAAACTTAACTTCACTCCTTACGAGAAAGAATTTTGAAAACCGGTTTTTCCAAAACACATAGCTCTTTTGACGGCAACCAGTCATTTTACAACTTCTCAAAAATGCTGATTGTAACAAACTAAACGTTCAATAATATCAGTTTTAAAATGCAAATTACTGCAGTATTGATATTAATGTAAGAGTATCTGCGGTGACTAATTTCACAGAACAACGCACATGTTTTGAGAATTCCTCTGTTAACACAAGTGGCTCAGTACACCTGAGAAAGAAGGCTGCTCTGTTTCAGGCGGACCCTAGCAGTGTCACTTGTCTATAAATAAACCTAATAGTCGTATTTTGTCAAAAGACTTCCATTTGAGACTGCATGTGTGTTTCTGCGACACATGTCATGACATATGTCTCACAGTGGTTTTATATTGGACGTCACAAAGCGTCGTGTCATTTACGCTCTGTAGTTCGCGCAGCGAGTCTGGCGGGCCGCGGGCTGCCTACGTACTCAGGTGAACAAACTATTTTTTTTTAAATTTTATTTATGTGTGTCCCTCTTTAAATTTGGCAGATCTAGCACAACATTAGTGTAACAATATATCATTACAGTTAATTTAAATGTCGAACTAATCTAAAAATTTGCATTTGAAAAATTAAAATATATTTTAAATATTTAAATAATATGTTTACAAAATTTATTTTCGTGTCATATTAAATTGAAAGTTTTTAGGTTACATTTAAGTGTAATTAAATTTTTTTGAAGTGAACGGTTTTTGCGCAACAAATTAAACACTAGTGCGCGCATGATGTTTTGGGAAAAATAATTATTAATATTTCTGAAAGGGGTGGTATTAGAAAAAGAGAGAAAAAACACACGTGTTGCATATTTTTAAGCCTAGAACTAAAAACAAATTCAAGTTAAAAAATAGTGATGTTTTGTGAATGTGCGATTTGACGTGGAATGAATCAACTGTAATATATTTTACGCAGAAGCTTGAGTTGAATCGCAAATATTAATATCCGGTTTCTTGTTGAGTCTCAGCAAGTTTGTGAAAGGGGACTTTCAGAAACTGCCATAACTCAAACGCAAATATCGCGAGAAAAAAGTTAACGTGCGAGTGTTGGATTCCGTAGCTGGAATTAATAGCTACTTGGCTGTCCAGGAGTCGCCGCGCCCTAGACACAGGTCGCCATTTCGGTCGCCATTTTCCGACCTTCCAACATTTCGACAAAACATTTCACCCTGAGAAAGATTGCAGAATGACGGCCGAAACGTCGATACCTGTGGCTAGGACGCGGCGTCTCCCGGACAGCCAAGAGCTACAAAGATAACGTGGTTCAAACCTACACGCCATACATACAATTTCTTCCAAATATCTGCATTTATTTATGAAATTCGCTCAATGAACGATAGATTATTACTGCAGTGCTTTATAAAGGAAAACCGTGATGACAGGCGACCGGGATATTGACGATTCAAATTTCAGTTGACAACATTGTGAAGAAAATAAATATTACGAATGTGAATTAAAAAAGTATTTTGACGCGGGGCGAAACCTTAACCTTTAGGCGTCGTCTCGCGCCAAAGCCTAAACCGTAATCGCTCAAAAGGTGTTAATATTAAGATAAATTTTTCACCTGAAGGTGATGTAGTGCGATGGAGTGAGCCCTAGAATGAGTGTTAAGGGAAACAAGGAAATCGTTCGGTGAATTTGTTCACAAGGATCGACTGGAATTTGGACCTCAGTGCTGCGAGTTTGAAAGAGCGAGTACTATGTTGCGGGTTACTTTTAGGAATTACAATGCAATGTATTCTGTCATTGATCACTCCCTTAGACACAATTTACAAACTTCGATTTTAAGAACGATGACATGTGAGAAGCTAAAATCCGCATGTGAGCGCTCTATGAAACAAAACCGTTCGTGAAAATGAAGCATGTAAGTAGAGTCTTAGTTGATCCAATAATGTGGAGTTCGTACATTTTAATAGATGAAGAGGAGAGAATATCTATAGAGTGTATTCTGGTGGAAGGATAGTATAGGATGGTAAGGTTAACTGGATAGGCTATTCAAGTCAAATTGAAACTCCTAACCTTGATGAGTTTCCCTTATCTTTACTTTACTGTCTTGGGGTTGGATTACCTCTCTTTTTCTTCATAGATGAAATGGTAAACGAAATGAACACACGCGAGGTCCTCATGATGTTGTTATAACCAACAATGCAGGGATCAGGGAGAGAACAACGAGATGTGTGCTTCCAGTTTCAAGGTGTGCACCAACTTCGAATGAAAGGGCTTCCCAACGAGAAGAGCTATAAAGCCTCTCTTTTGTGAAGTATAATGAAATTCGCTCCAGGAGCTTAACACTATAAGCACCCTCAGACGTGATGTTCTCTAGAGGTTCTGAATCGCGATAGAGTATTTTCGACGCTGGTGAATGTGGCTGAATAAACTGCTACTGTCTATAAATAAGTGATTATAAATTCAATGACTATAAATTCAAATTAACGCGCGAAAAAAAATATCTAACGTACAAAATAAATGTTATTTGATCCGCAGAAAATTGAGATAAGATAGTCGGACGGTATAAAATATATTGTAGTAGAGGTAGTTGAGCGGTTCACAATATAGGGTCTATGCATTACTTTCTCTTTAATACTGAATATATCTACAATATTTTAAAACAGATATTTGGAACTTTCCTAGGAAATGTGTTTTTAAATCGTAAATGGTGCTTTACTTTTAAAAATAATTTTTCATAAATATTTTATTAAAGAAAGTTTCTTTGATAATTAAACTACATACAGTAATTAGTAGAGAAATGTGCATTTTGCTTGTCGTGCACTAATCTCTTGTAATTAATGGAATTTATTTTCTCTGATTAAGCTTTTGTTTCAATAAATATAAACATATAAGTTTTTAAAGGCTGGATTGCACGGATAAATAATATTTAATTGCTCTGAAAATGTGTACTTCTATTTTTTTTACAATTTACATATAAAAGGGCATTGAATAAATGCCAAACTTCTACTTGGGTTCATAACATTTATTTTATTTTCTAATTCTTGATGATCCTTTCTTTCTCTTATTTAAGCAAACTGTAGAATTAAACTTGAGTGGCGCTAGTGTATATCATTTTTTGTTAACCATTCACTATGTTATTGTACTTTGATTGCTTTGTTCTATCTTTTAACTTTCCGTTCTATTTGCTTATTACGAAAGTTATACACCTGTTTGTAGTCATTCCAAACATTAATATTTGGAATAACTAACTACGCGGAATGCGACAAGATGTTTCCAGCTTCCCAAGAAGTCGAGAGAACTGTCTTGCCAATCTAACTCGCTTCGGCTTCACGTCCATCGAAGTTACGGTTTCTTTCAAACAAAGTTGCTCAGGGTAATTTTCCCTTCAATCAAGAGCTTGCCAGTTGCTTCTCTTCGGAATCTGCTGCCCTCCCTCCCTAGTCCTTTAATACTCCATTACATCAGTTACACGCTCCATCACAGCGAAGCAATCCACATTCCCCCATGAAGCAACAGTCGTGTCAGAAGCAGAATGGAGTGGATTATTCAACAGCTGGCATTCATACTCACTATAGCCTTGAGAAGTTTCTGCCGTATTAAGTCCTTTAATGAGCTCAATATTTGCTTTTCAACGTATTACTGAGTCATTAGGGTATTTTATATATTTGAAATACTCGTAACTAGTGTAAGCCCCTTTCGCTTCTCTACCAACATAAATGTTGCTTCGCTCTCATAATCGTTTCCGGAGGATAATTACGGCATCTGTCTTTCAACGCTAATCTCAAATAAAATAATGCAGACTTTGCTGAACAGTTTTATTTACTATGGATAAAAATATATTTTTGAAATCATTGATAGATGAAAGGACAAGGGAGTGAAGATGTTAAACCAAATCAGAGTTTCTTATGTAATAAAATGTGTGCACTGTTGGGAATTCGTCAGACTACATTATATAAACTTTTAAGGCTTGTGAAAGGTCGAGGATGATCACTTTTAGCCAATAAACATGTGGTGGAAAGTTTCATATATCGAAGTTAGACTTGGGATATTTTCCTCTGATTGTTAGGCATCATTCAGTGGTGTCTGACGAAACAGCTTTGTCTACGTCCGAACATAAACTCCAGTGAATGATAAATTGTTTACGCATAATGGATAAATATCACATGTATACCTTCCTAATAAATTTATCACCACATGTTCATCGACAAAAGCTATGATATTTGACCCCTTAAAAACTCTAGAAGTTTGTTGCATTTATTCTGAGTTGGATTTCAACATTCTTCATAATTGACAGCCCTTCATTCAATAGTTAATGAACTGTCCGTTTGATAAGGGGCTTCTCCACGATTTGTAAATGTCAAGACCGATCATTTATGGTTCTGTACAGCAAATAATTCCCCCAGTAGTGACTAAATTGTTATATATTTAGCATATCAGGTCACAGTTTTTCAAAAATTAAAAAAACATCAAATTTAAAAAAACGCTTTTTTCTCGGTGAGTCCGCTGAAACTATGTTACTCTTTATAAATAACCTCACAAAAGTAACAAACTAGCTAGTATATTGACTCGCAAAATTCGAATACGTGATCAGAACTGCTCGACAGGCCTCAAATTTATGTTAACTATCTGATAACCAATGTACTTTTGTTAGATATGCTTTCAATGGAGATCTCTCTTTCCCCAGGGAAACGAGAAAAAACTAAAAACGAAATTAGTCAGAACTGCTTTCGAACTTTTTCAAGCCACCCGATAATAAATCCGACTATAATGTATAAATGAACACATTTTAGATGGCGCCTAGTCGGGATTACATTTTCATGCTTTTTAGTTTTATAAAAAACTATGAACCCATTGGCGAATTCTGACAGAGAATTCGGCTTCAAAAGATAATTATAGAAATAAATCAAATGGTAGATTTATTCTTGGGATGGTAATAGTAATTGTAAATTAAATAAACAATAAAATAGAGATAATATGTAAAAGTGAGTGAGTTAACATACAACTTCGTGAATAAAAGTAGTTTTTACTCTGTTGAAAGTCAACATTTTGGAGGACTATACATAAATAACATTTATTTTGAAATTTCGTGATGAATAGAATGATAAACCAAAATTTATTTAACAAAGAACAGAATATAAAACGTAAAGTTTATTTTGACGTAAGCATTGCTCGTGAATGCATGTAAATGAAGATTTAATTGTTTCTTTCGGAGTTCAAGAATGAAAACGAAAATTAGTAACTAACAAAAACAATAAAAGAAGAGTAGATTGCGATTGAAGCCCAAGTAATGATTATGGTCTCTCTTCCCTATTAGGAACACGTCGGTTTCGACTTTCAGTTAAGGGTTCGTTCGTAGACAATGACGACGCGATCAGCACGCGCCATTTGCAAGGCGTCGCGTGCAATTAAACCGGATTTAAATCTTTTTATATTCCAAGAGGTAATGGCGCGCTCCGGCGAACTTTTAATGTTGATCCCGACTCCCAACTGAGAGCAAAGTTTAAGACGTAGCATAAAGTGCAAATTACGCCACGACGCGAATAGCCTTCCCTTTTCAGTCTACTCTGCCGGACTCAACGCCGACTTAAAGATTCATGACGCCTCAGAACTACGTTTTCCGTGAAAAAAAAATGATATTAAAAAAATACAGGAAAAATATCGAATAAATATTGGACAGGAATACACACTTGTATACGTATACAGGTGATTTATAATGTTATCAAACCGGCGAGATAGTGTCTCTACTATCCATGATGCCATTCCTGCGGAAAAAAATTGAAAATCACTTTCCTTTGAAATTATCAACGAATTTCTATTGCAGTAAGAAGAGTCAGAGGATTATAAAACATTACGCGACGATGGAATGTTTTGCCTTTATCATCATGATATTTTTTGTACAATCTGTAACACTACAAATCGTGTCACACTTATTGGATACCCAAAGTGACATGCAGTACAATGAAGGTAAGAGAAGGATACGGAATACAGATGGACACATTTTATCTACATTTTATACTTGTTGACCTGTGGTTCTCTTTTATTTTTACTTGTTTATGTATGCAATTTTTCTTTTAACTTTCATATTCGTATGGACTTTTTGCTGAACTGTCGGTATTTTTATTATTATTATTATTATTATTATTATTATTATTATTATTATTATTAGCGTATTTTCCCAATAATGGAAAACGTTAAGCAAAAATTGACTCGTTTTTGTGGAGTTCTAATTAGTTTTTGTGGAGTTCTTCTTAATTTTCCAATATTCTTTCATTCTGTTGGAGAATGCCAGTTTTCTTTCTTCACACCATTTCAGTCTGTAGGGTTTTGATTTTGGTTCTGGTTTGACTTCCCATTTGTTCACTTTGTTACGGAAGGTGTTTTTGTCTGAAGTGTCAGTTATGTCGGCATGTCGCATGTCTTTTTTTGTTTCTTTCATCCATGGTGTTGTACTTTTAAGTGAGGATATATAGTTTAGTATTCTTTTAGTTAGTCGAGTATTTGGTAGCCTGTCTATGTGTCCGAAGAATTTCAGTCGTCTTTTCCTGATGTCGACTTCTATGTTCGAGTACTTTTCAGCTGTCTCAATAGATTGTAATCTGTAATCTGTCTCGCACCGAGTATTTTTCTAATGATTTTTCTTCCTTCTTTTTTTATTTCTACCAGTTCATATTTCTTGCTCAGCGTGAGTGTTTCGCTAGCGTAAAGAGCTGCCGGTTTGATGACACGTATTATAATGTCGAATTTTGGTTTTCTTAGACATGCATTTTTTGTTGTACAGGTTTTGGATTAGTCCGAATGCTTTCTTGATTTTCTATTATTCTTATTATTATTATTATTATTATTATTATTATTATTATTATTATTATTATTATTATTATTATTATTATCATATATCATTACTGATCACACTATACGACTAACGTGTGTATTCTTTCCAGGTTGAGCTTTTCAGCTGTATCCCTCAGTACAACGAGACTGTTACGCCTTGAACTATGAATTATGAGATGATATGATGATGATAATGAGGCGTGAAGTGACAATCACGTATACGACCATGTCTACGCAGGACTCGAACCTGCAGCCTCCTCGACGCAGACGACGGATGACATCTGCTCCACAGAGCAGACCTCATTATTATTATTATTATTATTATTATTATTATTATTATTGGCATATGTCACTACTGACCACGCTACACGACTAACGTGTGTATTTTTTCCAGTATGAGCTTTCCAGCTGTATCCCTCGGTACAACGAGGCTGTTACGCCTTGATGTGTGAATTATGAGATGAAAGGATGATGATGATGATGATGATGATGATGATGATGATGATGATGCGTGAAGAGACAATCACATATACGCCCATGTCTACGCAGGACTCGAACATGCAGCCTCCAGGACGCAGGCAACGGCTGCCGCAACCGTCTGCACTACAGAGCCGACATTATTATTATTATTATTATTATTATTATTATTATTATTATTACAAAAAATGCCAAGCCCCAACCTAAGCGCCACTTGAAGGTGAAACGGCCAGATGAAATAGCGAGGGATCGCTCAGCGCTGTAATTCACTTTCGCCGATTCGCATCACTTTGCTTCAGGGAATGTTTTACCCTTTGCAGAGCCTACCTGGCAATCTCTAATTGTGTGCTTCAAAGGTTTTGTCACCATGGGGCTCGTCTTTTATTTCCACCAGCTCAGACAACTGCTGCCACTGTGGGTTCTACCCGGAAGGTTCTAGAGAGGAAGACACCACGGGGGCGGCTTTTCGACGCTATTTAAATTGCTAAGTCGAATTCAATCTCTGGAGCAGAATTCTAGCGGTCGGCTGCTCTGATCGATAGTTTTCGTGGTTTCACCAGTCCATACCAAGTGAAAGTCGGAGTCCGACATTGAGCCAATAGATACCTAGGGGGAATATGTAAAGGTACAGGACTGACATACTCTTTTAAGATGATCGGAGATCGAGAATGAGCGCTTCACAGGGCGTCTTCCCTCAGGAGAGGTAGATAACGTGAGAGGCTCCAGTAGGTCTTTTAGACATTAATAGAAGCCAGCCTGCAAAGAGGATGAGGGAAACGGAAAACTTGCCCCGAACCAAGAGATTAGAGAAGTATAGTAACTAGTGCGAGAAAATCACCAGGCTGTAGCCCCATTATTTTTAATTTAGAAATATAGAAACTACGCGTATAAATATTTCAACTTGTTGAAAAATGAAAGACGTAAATACGTTTTCAACCATAATGTTGTTTACAGTTTGATTATTATTGTTTAATTACGTTTCCTACATGTTTCCCTTCTGAACCACTGTTGGCGAAGCTAAACATTAGCACTCCCAAAGGCAGCTGCTTTCCTTATTTGATGGGCCTCCTGCTACTCCCCAGAGTTCGTTGAATGGGTCTTGAATATCCTCAGAGCACTAAACGCAAAGGCCTTCTCCGTAGGGATGGAATTTCAAACTAGCACGCTTACAGGCAAGGAGTTTACACCTGTAATGTCTTCAAAAGTTAGTTTTTTAGTGCAAGGTTCACCAGGATGATGCCCGTACGTACTTTATCTCCGCAGAGCACATGTACATGAGAAAACAGAATACATCGAACAAGTAATTCAGCGTATGTGATTTTTTTCATATATATTGAGATTCACTCATAAAAGTATGTAAATAAATAGATGACAAAATATTCATACAGTTTCATAAGAAAAAAGTTGAAATCTTTTTCAATATTTGTATTATGTGAGTCAATTACATTTTTTGCGATGTAAAAACCTGACTTCTGCAAATGAAATCAGTGGCCTCTCTTTTCAACTACTCTATTCATTCAAGCCATTTCCCACAACTCTATTCTAGGGTATTCATTGCTCATAAATTGTTAGTAATATTTTCTTACGTCTTAGCAGTTGCCACAAAAAGTGTATTAAGATTTAATTTAATAGGAAGGAAAACAGCATGTTCCTCTTCATTCATAAGAATAATTATTTTAAATGTTATTGTTAATATTAATGATTTATTAAATTTGTAATACTAGATTCAAATATACAGAGAATATTTTCTATTCGTACACACGGATTTTTTGTCATCAGGGCATATTCGTATTTGTTACATGATTCGTTGCCAGAGGAAGGTCAGTTCATTACAATTCTACATTGATATGGCAGCATGTCATATGAATAAAACATCAAGGCCGCACATACCGCAGAGTTATATGCAAAAATATGCTCCCATTTTATTTTCTTTCTTCTATCCTTGGTTTGGCGAAATTGCCTCTTATGACGATCATTGCTATAAAGTCATCAACAGAAATATACTCCTATCAATTTTATGAGCTTTTGTTTTGAAACTGAAATACTTTGAAGCGCTTCTTGAACACTTCCCTATTATACGAAGTATTAATTAAGAAGTTTCTGATCTTAACTGGTGAGAAATTTTCGATGTCCATCTGCAGAGAATGGGAGTTGAAAGTTCTTTCCTCGTAAAATATGCGTAATGTGGAAGTAATTATTGTCTTCTCAAGTAATAGGAAGGCTTCTTGAATAGAGGAAGGATCTCTTTTCTGTTGTTCTTTTATATCAAACACATCAGAAAATCGAAAAATTACACAAAAGAATAATTATATTTTGAGCCTTGACAATGGTTCGGTCGAAATGCGACAACTATTATCTTTTATACTCCGATCTTGACTGCTTGTTCTATATCCACGTAAAGTGAAAAATATGACCTGAAAATTTCACTTCTTGGAATTCTCAAATTAAGGGGATATCTCTCCAGAAGAAAAAGCAGTTGTGCTCCAACCGAAAATACATTCCCATATTCATTTTGACAGTAATTTATATAAGGTAATACAGTAATTTTATATTTATATTTTCTTAACACTTCACTCATTTCTGCGAAAACACTTAACGAAACGACATCCTTAATTATCGACAAAAATCATATCTTATAATTCAAGTTTCAATAAATATGACACTCATGTAACTGAATTCAGTGTAGTGTGCTCCACCGTTGAAATACAAAAATGCAACAAAAAATCTTTCATTTGACTAGTTTTCGAAATCGAGACATCCAGAGCTGCATCTTAATCCCAGAGCTTTGACACGAAAATTATCTCAAAAATAGAAAAACTACTAATATTTTGAAAAAAATGAGACATTATAATGTTATTTTATTGAAAAAAGTATATTATGAAAAAAACTGAAAATTTAATATTAAAGGTTCAATATCGAAAAAAAAAACATTTGAACTTCTGCAATTTTTGACATTTCAGATATTTTAATGAAATCGAATTTGTGTCATGTCATTAAGCAAACTTTTCTCTTTTCGAGCAAATATTATTAAGAAATTCAGGAAACATTATTGAGAAAATTTTGAAAATGTCTTAGAGAGTATATATATTTACTCTCTAATTTAAACTATAATATAACTAATATATACTCTCTAATTTTCGTATATATATATATATATATATATATATATATATATATATATATATATATATATATACGAAAATTGAAGATTAGTTTCAAATTCACAGGGCCTCGAGTCCAGTCCGATCGATTAAGAAAACCGGGATAGGTGGCTCAGGGCATCAACTGATGTCACTGCAGCCCCTCTGACCGAGAGATCCTAGGTTCAAGTCCCGACAGTGGCAGAAGTTTTGACACTAGCTTGTCAGTTAGGTCAAATTCAGCCGCTGCCTGGAGGAGCAGTCTAGCGGTCGGCTGCTCTGATCGGTAGTTTTCCGTGGTTTCTCCGATCAACATCAGGCGAATGCCGGAGCAGGACCCTAACAAACGGGTCACGGGCTGCGCGCGATTACACCTTCCTCTTCCTTGACATATCCTCACCCCTTACACATACTAACACGCACCACACTACCGCACATGCCGAGAGACCGGTCGGGAGCTTAGAGCTAGTGGCTCCTGACCTGCTGTGGAACCTGCTGGGGGAGATACCTGGTTGAGGAAAAGCTCAACCACGTCCCACGCACGTAACGATTGCGCTTCGTGGTATGTGCACGATGCGCATCTCTAGAATCTACGGACTTGACTCGTGTTTGTGAGACAATAACACGCATGCGCATGGTATTTTCAGTGTTCATTACTTTACATGGAAAATGAATACTATTTCCGAAAATCTTCTTTACGGTCTGCATGTATTAACACTTATTCACAATGCGAACGTTAACAGAAGCATAACGAATAATCGTAAACACTAACATTAATTATAGACTGAAGTATTCAAAATGTCTAACATAAACGTAAGCAAAATAAGAGTTTCTATTGGCTGTGAGACATTCCGGTTTACTATTAGTTGGATGTGAGAATCGATTTCGTGGTTTCGACTGTGTCCATGGCCCATATGGTATTAGTTCGTCTATCGACTTCGCTCCTCTTTCGATTCTCGATTTTGAGTTAACGTACTGTGATTGGTTCATTTCTTAGTCTTACTTAAGCATAAGCACAGAAGTTTGAAGCTTGCAAGCTTTTAGGTTAACGTCTTACGTGTTATGCTTATGCGAACGCATTATGAATGAGTCCGCTTATGGACGTAGTCCTAACTTTTATGTTAACGCCATACTTATGTTTATGTTTGCATTGCGAATGGACCTTTATGTTTAAAGAATGATTTGTATCGCGGTCTTGAATCTGCAAGTAAACATTGACTAATGACACGACATTACAATTTTCTTGATACAAGAGTTTGAAACGTAATTATAATCTGGCATCTGGTGTCTGTTTGTGTTACTATTTTTTTGAAAATACGACATTTTCTATACACTTTTTCTCACACACTCTCTTTATGATATGCGTTATGACGCAATGTAATCGGATTTCTTTATACACCCCGACTAATTGAAAGAAAAAACGCACAATGCTAAGTTAAGAGCCACGAACATACTCGCATCAGTGATTCTTTTCTTCTCATTATATTGTATTTCATCTTTTCTTTTCATTATATTGTATTTTAAAACATTGTCCAAATGTTAAATAAATTTCTGTGTAAAAGTTAAGCGAGATACGTCGGTTTGAAAACATGAGTTAGGAAGTGATATCATTCATTTTGTAAAAAGTTCATTCTCTTTAAAAAGATGGAGTGCCAGGATTCTGTAAACAGGAAAGTTTTCGTGACGACGATTCTTTTTCTCTCTGACATCATCAATATCACTAGATTCGACTACTTTCGAGGTAGATTTACGAATTTGAGTCTGTAAAATCGACGAAGAAGAATGAAGTGGGTCTCGATCGATCATCTCTGTCGATACCCCACTAGTGACAATCACGCACAATTGTCCAATCCATTACGCTTCAAGCACACAATGCAGGATTTGAATAATGCATTGAAGGCAGTATAGATTGAATGTCGTATGCCTTTTTATTAGGAACGAAATGACACTGGCCTTTCCTACCTTCTCTATTATGTCTCATTCACTCGCTGATCACATTCATTTTTTATTAAGTTTAAATTATTTATTATTGTGTTCAAAACAATTCAGAAACGTTTTAAATGAACTGATGATAATGTTTCATTATGTACTTGAATGGACGTTGAACAAACGTAATTAACCTTACAGGACTATTTTTTCTTCAGTTTCTTCCAAAATAAACTTATAAATTAAAATCAAAAGGCAAGTTTACACATAACGCCCTTTGATGAATGGAATACACATTTTAAGCTTATAATAACATTACTAAATCCAGAAGAAATTATCAGTGAAGAAACTGAAAGAAAACTATATGGCCTCCGGATATGTGTGAGGTCTTATAGTTTTGTTTCATTACCAGAAACTCGGGGGAAAAAAATAAAAAAAAATAAACAGTTTCGATTTTCACTGAAAAATTAATACAAAAATGGGTAAAAATCAGAACGGTATAAGTAACATTTCATAAATTCCGGGAAAACGTGTTTATTTCAGGCTATACTTTACTGGAAATATATTTTCATGTTTTTAATGCATAATTGAAATACTGTGGTTTTAATGATGAAACAAAGCACCATGACTTTACAGTAATATTGACTTAAATAAATAGAATTCTCAGAAATTATAAAATGTTGCTTACATTGTTCTGGTTTTCATCCGCTCATATTTGATTGTGTTACTCTGCCTATTCTCATACAGACTGCATACAGACTGAAATTTTATACTCACAATCAGTGCGTCACAATTGTATGACCCATGTGACATCGTACGACAACAAGTTTCCAAGGGAGATGCCGAATTCATTTAATAACCGCTTAAGTCGTGTATCAATTACTTTTTTGATATTCTTGATATTAAAGACCTGTTTTCTGTATATACTATGTAATACTATGTATATTATCGCAGTATAAATGAAGTCTGTTTTTGATAGAATATTTAATTTATTGCAGTATTATAAGCGAGTAGTTTATTTGCTTTTTTTGAGCAATGTTCATGAGACATATTGGAAAATCATTTTGTTGGTTATTTTCCTGCTGGTCACTACCACATTTATATGTTGAAGAAAACTGCAACAAATTGCTATGAAATGAAGATAAAATTTGTATATGGAACAATTACACGCAAAAACTAACAAAGACACTTCTTATTAATTTTTAAGTACAGAAAAATTAAAACACCTACCATATTCGAAATCATGACATGACTATGAAACATAAAACCGTCATGAAACATTATTTCCTCCTCAATAAACCTTCTTGAAACATTATCATTATTTGAAGTGATTTCATATATTTCCTGTATACATGTTTCTAAAACTTTCAGTTATTTCTTTTTGATAACTGTCAATTACACCACTTTTATCAGGAAAAAAATATACGTAAAAATTCTCCCACAAATGTACAATTAATTTAAATGATAAACCCGAATCTGTTAATTTTTGCCCAACATAGGAACGCGAAGTGTCGCGTTTCCAGGAATACAGAATTGGTGCACATTATAGGATTATTCCCGGCAGATGAGTTCACGGTATCTTATTTTGTGTCTGACGTGAGTGCACAAAAAACGAAGCTGAATTTTCTCTCGTGAATATGCAATCCAGTTGGCAGTATTTTTTTTCTTTTTCGTTTCTCCATGCGGTGAATTTAAATGGAAAAGCGAATTAAAAACAGTATGTACTACAAAGCAGCTTTCAAATGTTTTCCACTGCGATCTGGACAACCCAGATGTTGCTTTTAAAATTTATTTAACCAGATCAGTAGGATTTCCACTTTACAGGTGAATGTTTGTATTTATATAATACAGTAGATGGATGCCCTACTGTGTCTCAAAATCGCCAAGGAACTGTAAATTTTGGGAACTAATATCTATTATTAGAATAAGGAAAAACTGTAAATTAAAACAATTCTCTTACACACCAATATACTATTTAAAAATATTGTACGTACATTGAACAGTACAAATAAACGGTTCAAAATACAAATATTTCTTTGAAATATATTCTTTAGTGGCCTTAATCTGTGAAGGTGTTTTAGGAAAAAGTTTTGCTTTTATTTCTGCTTCATTAATTATCGCTCACATTAAAACGTGTTTGATAATAGTCGAGAGACAAATACCTGGTCATTTGCAATACTTTTGTTTCATTAATACGTTTCATCTCTAGAAGAGATATCTCTGTATTATTGTCAAGGATTGCGCAAAAACGTATTGTGGAAAATTAATGAACGACACTCATCAAACTGCAACATGTGGCATTATGGCAACAGGTGCTGGGCATCTGCTAATACAATCGATGGACTAAATGTCCGAGGAATAATTCGCCACAAATTTGCATGCAGAACAGCTCCGTTTGACAGATGTCACCAATGAAGTTCGGAAAGGTATCTTCGAAAATGCGATAATAACGGCACAAATCCTAACGACGAAGAATACAACGGTAACGAGCCGGTGCGAATGGTCCGGATTGCTAAGGCAGTAGTGCCGTAGTGATCTCAGACCGAAGGCTCGCGGGTTCGAGTCCCGCCTCGGGCATGGTTGTATTCATGTTCCTTTCACTCCATATCATCATCATATCGTGTCGTTCTCACAGTTACCATACCGTTACACGCAATAGTGGTCGCTAATGACATAGAAGTTGATGCGACCTTAAATAAACAAAAAAAAAATGGTAAGGAGTAAAACAGAACTACAGAATTGCCAACTATAGTAATGTGATAATGCCAATGAAGGATTATATTATAGTTCCTATAAACAAACGAGTTATATTTGATGTAAAGGAAAAATTGTGGAAT
Source organism: Gryllus longicercus (assembly GCA_038098605.1). Lineage (NCBI taxonomy): Eukaryota > Metazoa > Arthropoda > Insecta > Orthoptera > Gryllidae > Gryllus > Gryllus longicercus. The sequence goes on along the minus strand of JAZDUA010000814.1, from coordinate 91,927 downwards.
GCACACAAGGCCCTTCTTTCAATTTTGAATCTACCATTTGATGTCTGTATTGAATGAATAGATTCTAATTCCCTAGTTACCCTAACATTCCTTAGATTAATTCAAAGAGTGAAGTGACTCATCTTGCTTACAGAACACCGGTGTTGTGTATCTAGCATGAGCAATCCAGTGCCGGAGATATACAATTTTGGGCCCGGAGCAATGCTGAAATGTAGCCCGCCCTCCCGTATACCGAAAGAAATTAAAATATGAAAGTTGTATCAAGAAACTATCTGAGCTATTTTATTTCAACTAATAACAAAATTTACGACGTTTAAGCTAGAAAAAAATTGTGTCAATATATTTAAGTAAAATAAGTTAAATGAAAAAAATGTGTTTAGTTAGTGATTAATGAAAACACTAGTTGTTAAATACATGAAATGATAAATATGAATTTCAGCAGAACGAATTTTAATGTTAGCGTCATTTGAATACATTTTTCCATTTCATAGATATATAAATATAGTAAATGTAATTCTCATTATATGAAACATACATATGTTGGAATAAATACTGCTTTATAAACAATGACTAATTAAGTATTTAAGGTAGAAAAAAATAATCAAAAATTTTATGAAATATCATGTACTCTACCGCCAATTTTAAAATTACAGTAACGATTTTCTCGAATTCTAATTTCTTTTCCGATTCTTTACTAGTTTTTTTCATCATCAGGCCCCTTGCAGGTCCTCGATGGTTTAATCAAGTGGCATGGTTAGCCGAAATTAGATGGTATTTCATACTGTATTAAAAAGAAAAAATATATGTGTGAAATAAATTATAAAGACATAATATATTACAAGTATATTTCGTTATATTATATTCTTAAAATTAAATTAAAAATACTATAAATGCTATAAATAAATTTTTTCGTAATTACTTTACTGTGAAACTTTCAAATTTGATTAGTGACCGCGACCACATCATCCAGACATGTATTTACACCGTACGTTGTATACCGTTTCCTGCATGCAATTCAATTAGTATTGCTAGAGAAATCTTAGGAACCCCTCAACGTGCAGAGAAAAAGTTCGAAAAAGAAAGGGGATGAATATGATGAAGATGGATAGGAGGAGGATGAATAGGAGGAAAATGAATAGAAAGAGGAATAGGTGGAGGGGGAGAAGGAGAAGGAGGGGGAGAAAGAGGAGGAGGAATATGAAGGGAAGAGGAGGGGGAAGAGAAGGAGGAGGAGCGCGAGGAGTAGTAGAAGGATGAGGAGAAGAAGAAGAAGAAGAATCAGGTGAGGAGGAGGAGGAATATGAGGGGAAAGAGGAGAGGGAAGACGAGTGAGAGGAGGGTGAGAAGGAGGAAAAGGGGAAGTGGGAGGTGAAGGAAGAAAATAGGGAAATAGGAGGAGGAGGAGGAGGAGGATTAGAGGGAGAAGCGGGAGGAGAAGGAGGAATAGGTGGGGGAAGAGCAGGACAAGAAAAAGATTAAGAAGCAGAAGACTGAGAACAAGAAGAATGAGAGGAGAAGGAGGAATAGGAGGGGGAAGAGCAGGACAAGAAAAAGATTAAGAAGCAGAAGACTGAGAACAAGAAGAATGAGAGGAGAAGGAGGAATAGGAGGGGGAAGAGGAGGACAAGAAAAAGATTAAGAAGCAGAAGACTGAGAATAAGAAGAATGAGAATAAGAAGGAGAAGAAGGAGAAGAGGAGTGAGCACTCACCGTTGTTGCGTCGGCAGGGCGGCGGCGGCGGCGGCGGCTGCTGCTGGGCGCGGCGCTGCTGGCGGCGGTAGCGCCACACGCGCAGGCGCTTGGCCGCGCGCCGCTTGGCGCGCCGCCACAGGTGCGCCACGTACTTGACGATCTCGGCGTAGCACGACGTGGGCTCCGAGTTGTTGGTGGACGAGGCCAGCGTCGAGGTGGAGCGGAAGCGCTCGCGCTCCAGGCGCATGCGCTCCATCTCGCGCTTCTTCGTCTCCGAGAACTGCGTCGCGATCACCACCAGGCACAGGTTGATCATGAAGAACGAGCCGATCTGCGCAACGCACAACACCTCCTTGCATTCCCAACGAGTGATTGCGACAACGGATGACGTGATGAGTGGGAAGCGGATGTGTGGACGGGTGAGTGAACGGGTGAGTGAACGGGTGAGTGAACGGGTGAGTGAACGGGTGAGTGAACGGGTGAGTGAACGGGTGGGTGAACGGGTGTGTGAACGGGTGAGTGAACGGGTGAGCGTGTGAGCCGGTGAGCGTGTGAACGGGTGAGCGTGTGGACAGTTGTGTGTGTGTGTGTGTGTGTGTGTGTGTGTGTGTGTGAACAGGTAACTATGTCAGCGGGTGAGTGGGTGTGTGCGTGAGCGGATGAGTGTGTGAAAGGGACAGTGAGTGAACGAGTGTGGAAATACACGAGGTTAGGGTTAGCGGTTATGTTAGCGGTTGAGAAGATGGACAGGTGAGCGAATGAAAGAGTGAAGAATGGGTGAACGAGAAAGTAGATTATTGAATATTAGTTATTACTGGCCGAAATAAACTAATACTTAAGAAAAGAAGAAGTATTAACTCGCTCTGAAATCAAGTTTAAAAATTTAAGAACATGTGGTATGTTATTTTTGGAGATGGATCTATTCTCGAAATATTGGCATCGAAATAATAGTAATGAATTGTGTCATTATTATTGTAATAATACTACTCCAACGTACTGAATTTTATTCATTTTGTGGCCGGATGAAAGACGGATCATGATTAAAGTTTAAAACAATTATGCTAATCGCGATAATAACTTCGATAAAATTATAGCGCCTAATAAAATATAAATGAAACACAAATAAGTAATACCAAATTAACAAATAATTCAAATTGTAAGTCTTTTGTAAGTTTAAAAACCACACAAAAATAACCTAAAAATTATATAATACTAAATATTTCTTGATTTTTGTTTTAGAAGAATATAATTAATGTAAAATGTTTGACTTCGGACTCTTTGCTTGTAGAATTTACGACGACATGCGTAGTTCTGTCTAAATATTTTAAGTACAGAAGACATTTATTCGTGTCAATATCATATAATTAATTACGTACCACATGAACTAAAGAAATAAAGTGTTGATACTGTTGATGGCTCAATTTTATTCGGCATTACATTATTAAAATGAATTCTAATATTTGAAATCAATTTTAGGCATGTTCTAACATTGAAAGCGTGAAGTTTAAAGAGAAGCTCACTCCAAAGAAAGCTGGAAGAGTTCTACGTACCACGATGAGTAGCACAAAGTAGATCCAGTCCCAGAAGGAGTGCGCGTCTTGGACGTAGTACATGATGTCCGTCCACCCCTCCAGGCTGATGACCTAAAACAGGGGGCGGCGCGCGCGCGGCCATGAGGACGAAGGCCCTCATCGGAGACGACACAATCATCATCCCAACATCAAAGCTTTCCGACATTGATAGATCGGTAGTAGCCATTACGACATTATCGTCATTCAAACATTGAGTGATTGGTAAGGGCCATTACGACACAATCATCATTCCAACATCAAAGCTTTCCGACACTGAGTGATCGGTAATAGCTATTACGAGACAATCATCATTCCAACATCAAAGCTTCCCGACATTGAGTGATCGATAATAGACATTACGACATTATCGTCATTCAAACATTGAGTGATTGGTAAGGGCCATTACGACACAATTATCATTCCAACATCAAAGCTTCTCGACATCGTGTGATTGGTGAGGGGCATTACGAGACAATTATCATTCCAACATCAAAGCTTCCCGACATTGAGTGTTTGCTAAGGGCCATTAGACACAAAGATCATTTAAACATCAAAGCTTTCCGACATTGAGTGATTGGTAAGTGTCATTACGAGACATAGATCATTCAAACATCAAAGCTTCTCGACATTGAGTGATTGGTAAGGGCCATTACGACACAAAGATCAAACATCAAAGCTTCCCGATATTGAGTGATTAGTAAGTGCCATTACGACACAGATCATTCAAACATCAAAGCTTTCCGACATTGAGTGATCGGTAGTAGCCATTACGACACAATAGTCATTCAAACATCAAAGCTTTCCGATATTGAGTGATTGGTAAGTGTCATTACGACACAAAGATCATTCAAACATCAAAGATTTCCGACATTGGGTGATCGGTAAGGGCCATTACGACACAAGCGTCATTCAAACATCAAAGCTTCCCGATATTGAGTGATTGATAAGGGCCATTATGACACAATCGTCATTCAAACATCAAAGCTTTCCGACAGTAAGACTTCGCATTCTCGGCGAAACAAATTTATACAATGTGGGCGCAGACCTAGAAGGCAAAAGTTAGAGAGCTATATATTATAGAGCTAGATAAATACGAGTGTATTTTGTAATGTGTATAGTCTCTCATTTAGACATGTTCGCATACTAGTAAAAATTGCAATATAATTGTTTTTTATTATATCTGACGACGAAATAATGACATTTAAAGCGTTTTAAACTTATTATTAACGCATGCAGAAATGAGCAGTAAATTCGAATGATTGGCATACTCTAAATAGTCTGAATTGTAAAGTCCAAAGAAAATACTTCTTTTAGCATTTTAAATACATTCCAATTTGCGTACGTTATTTAGAAATGAAATATAACACGACGTTATTTTGCGTAAAAAGGACCATTACGGATCATTCGACATCTCATTCTGTTCCACCGACAACTCTTCACAAATTCCATCAGAGCATTCCAACGGCTGCGAGCGTTCGCATTGTTTCTCCAGAGGATTGACGTGGCTTTGCGAGCGCACCACGTGAGCCCTTTCTTGGGCTGAAAGCTTTGACGTTGACGCGTGCACTGCCTGTGCCCGTACGAGCGCCCAGCCTGTGCCAATATGACCAGCTGCGGCAACTGACACGTGAAATCATCTGGATTACGCTCCACGCCCCCGGCCCCCGGCCCCCGGCCCCCGGCCCCCGGCCCCCGGCCCCCGGCCCCCGGCCCCCGACCCCCGGCCCCCTGCCCCCTGCCCCCCGCCCGATGAGGTGATGGCGCCAAGGGCAGACGCGCGAGGCGACGGGCCGAATGCGGCAACAGCAGCGTGACAGATGCAGATAGGATACATGTTGAATGCATACATGGATAGGAAATAGAAATTTAATATTTTGCAATGCTAGGAAATTTTAAATCTTTATCTCTTCTCCTAAATAATAATAATAATAATAATAATAATAATAATAATAATAATAAAATATAGTTAATCACAAGAATGTATAACACGTTATTCTCAGATTTGATTTCATTTCAACTATCCTGTAATTCAGTTAGCAATGCTCTCTGAAAATATTTTGTGTTATTCATTTATAATTTATACGCGCAATGCTGTTTTCTGGATTAGAAAAGAGAATAAAAGCAAACTTGTAAGTAACGTGTTATTAGGTTATTCATATGACTTGCTATTGTTATTTCTAAATACTAGGAAATTATATTTCTTTGTGTAAAACTAGCTTCTTGAAGTGTCAAATTTGTTTACAAAATTTAATACAAGAATTCGTAAATTGAATAATTAACAATGGCTACTAGGTCAGTTTTGTTCGGGGACCGGTCATTGAAAATGTAATGAGTACGTTATAGTGGAAAGAATTTTGTTTATTTCATTATCCATAATATGTTCACTTCTAAAAGTACTTGTTTTACACAGCAACGAAAATTCTTAACTTAGTACTGCAGTGAAGGAAGGAAATGGCTTCTGCTGCCATGCAATTACATCCATTGCAATTGCAATCCCTTCTTGCAATTGCAGTGGATAAGGAAATGTAAAGCAGACGGAAGGTGGGAGAGGATGAATGAAGTAAATAGTAAATGGCTTCTGTAGCCACGCAATTGCATCCATTGAAATTGCAATTCCCTTTTGCAATTGCAGTGGATAAGGAAATGTAAAGCAGACGGAAGGTGGGAGAGGATGAATGAAGTAAATAGTAAATGGCTTCTGCAGCCACGCAATTGCATCCATTGTAATTGCAATCCCCTCTTGCAATTGCAATCCTCTCTTGCAATTGCAATGGATAAGGCAATGTAAAGCGGCTTGAAGGTGGCAGAGGAAGCAGCCACGCAATCGCACCCACCAGGAAGATGGCGACCCAGGCGAGGCCGATGTTGTCGAAGGAGATGGTGCCCTGGAAGGGGTTGTAGGGCGAGTGGCGGCACTCGGTGTAGTACTGGTTCCAGTTGACGCACCACGTGTCCGTGGGCGTCAGGTCCTTGTGGGGCTGCTGCGTGCCGTTGCACGGCTTCCCGTTGTGGCGCGACGGCGGCAGGTTGGAGCAGGTGTGCATGCCGGCGTCGCCGGCCGTCGAGCAGATGTAGTCTCGCTCCTGCTCCACGTACCGGTAGTAGTTGGAGAGGGGCCTGCAACGACCCGCTCGTCAGCGGAAGTCCGGTTGCTGTCCCCCCTTCCTAGTCCCACCCGCACCCTCCCGCACACACGCGCCCATTCACCATCCCGGAATTGGTCTTCGCCCCTGGGTGGCTGTGGTCCGAGAGGGGCGTTATCCAAAGACTCGCGGATTCGGAACCTGCCCTAAACATGCACAGGGGCGGCCGGTGGGTAGCTGGGACAACTTGCCCCATGACCCGATTTAATTGGAACCCCGATTTTTTTTCCCAATCACAATAAATGCAAAAATATGTCTACTTGTAATTTAAATTAACCTCTATAAGTTATTACCATTGCATGGTGAAAATAATTTTGTTTATGTACTGGGGATGAAACTTTTGTTCATGAGGTCACCACAGATCCAATTCCCCTAGGTATCTTTCTTCTCTGGGCGCCCCTGGACATGCTACATTTTCCCTTGTGTTTCACCTGTTATGTCACAATGTGCTCTCCCCCTGGCTGACTATGTCCCATGATCGTTAGGACCAGTGCATTAAGGAAAATACTCTCCACAGGGTCTGAAGGAAGTTTGAGAATTAATAAAACATATTAATTGATTTTTTCACAATTATCGCCACGTCTATTCGTCCTCCTCTTATTTCTATGAGTGTGGTCCCGATGTTCTCTCCCATAAATGCAAGTTTGGTATTCAGATATTTAATGACGCTGATTATTCGTTTTTTTATTTCCATATATTCATTCAAAATTCTAAGTACACAGGAGGATTTCTGAAGCAAAATCTCAGAGTTATTTATTACGCAGAGGTACGCATTCAACCACCTTCTTATCTTTCAATAAAAATAAACTGCAGTCTGATATTTGATAGTCTATTCTCCTCTTTTTAAAATAATTTCTAATATCACAGTTTCCATTAATTATCAAAAATACCCAAGAAAACTAACGAAAATGCAGTGATATTAGGGAATATATGACGAAAAATCTATGACAACTTCAGATTAAGGCCAGTTCAAAGCAGTCTTTAACAAAGTAAGCCTTTCTGTGCTTCTCTGAATACGACCAAAATTCCAGGAATCATCTGACCCCCTTTGGAGTTTTACAATCGTTTTAGTCGGTAATGCCTAAGTTGGTTCGGAGAACACGCATGGACATTTCCAAGAAAAATAGTCCGAATACATGTTTTTTTATTTGGACAAATAAAGGGACTATTTCCATCGAAACAGTGATTTAATCGCAATTATCTTTTCTATCAAAAATTTACTTATATGTTACGTGGGAACGCATTGAAGAAACTGTCATAAAATACTGCAATCTGCCTTTTGAAACAAGTTGTAGTTATTTTAAAACGTTTATAAGAGTATTATATCCAACTCCATATTAGAGTCTCTTGTCACGATGTATGAAGTTCCCTCAGTGTGAAGGACATAATGCTATGAGGTTCCATTTAATATTATCAGCACATGTGGATTAAATGTAATATTTTCTATTCCAAATGCAGATAACTGGAAATAACTTAACGTGTTTCTTTTCGACAGGGTCGAAAGTTGTTTGGCTAAAACTCTTTTTTCAATTAATCATATCGTATGAATGGTAAACACAATTGAAAACCTGAAATAAATTTTCAGGCAAAAAATAATTTTACTTCCACAATAAGTTTGTTATAGTTTCCTTTCGCACGCAAAATATTTATGACCTCATTTAATAGTTGATCATCCATCATAGGGTCCATTCATCAAATACTATCACAAATTTAACCTTTTTACGATCTCAGAATTTAGCCTTCTCACTTTTTAACAACTTGTAACACTTCATAATACCTTCTAAGAAGAATGTTTTATTTCAAACCGTCCTTCTATCTCACTTTTTGTATTCAATAAAAGTGACTTAATTACATATGAGGCATAATTTCATTCATATTTTAAAATATATTTTTGCAATTTAATCACACATAATTTAATCACATGTCATTTAATTTGTGACTTACTTTAATATTTATTTCTAGTGTAAATGTAATGACATAGTTCTCCCATACATTTTGTGAGGACGTACATTTTATCAGCCATCTCTGCCCTGTTCGCTTTTCTCACAGCTGAGTAAGCCCCATAAGTTTTCTGAAAGCGAACGAATAGCCACTTATGTAAATTTGCATATCGTACCTGATAGCTTTACCATGCATCTGTATATATTCTGTTATTTCATTTTATGCAACGTTCACTTGCAGGAACATTCCCTTGCACCTATACAGATAAGTTACTAGCAAAAATCAGGTTGTTTGCGATCATTTATTACGACTTTCTTTATACAACAGCATGTTCCTATCTTCTACTTGTCACTGCAGGATTTTGCAGGCAAATTTTAACATACTCAGATATTTCAAATTTATTTTGATGTTTGTAATGATCATGATCATGTAGATATTCTTCTAATGCGGACATAATGTTTCTTTAAAAAATATTTTTTATATTATTTTCCACTTTCTAAACTATTTAACTGATAATTTTTCAGTAAATATTAAAAGGACCTCCCAACACAGAATTATATTTGAATGACTCATTTCAAACAACACTTTAGCGGGATTTATTAAATATATATTTAAAATAAAAATAATAAAAACTTCTTAATTAAGTATTCTAATTTTCTTATATATGTAGAAATAATATACTCTAGAAAATAATAAGAGGACTTTCCAAATAATTTCTTTCATCAACGTATGCATCTCATTCTTATACCCGTCTTATATTCACACAAAAAACCAGTACTAGCAACTTTTATGAGTTTGGTTTATGTCCTCTGAAAACAACACTCACAAACAAGCAAAGGTCTTCAGAGAAACGAAAAGCAATAAACATCACGTCATGGCGCGCGCCGTATTCAACGTAAAAGCTCCAAGCGTGTATTCAACTTTATTTTCCGTTTCCAAAGTAATCTTGACACTGTGACTCGGCCTCAAAGCCAGAGAGAACAAAAGCTCGACGGCCATTTGAAGAAATCTGTGTGAAATGTCGTTGATTCAAGAAATTCGAAAGAAAAAAAAGGAGGCGAAACATTGCGTCTAGCCTTCAAAGAAGATGTCAAGAATACGAGAGCACTTGAAATTCGAAAGAAAAAAAAGGAGGCGAAACATTGCGTCTAGCCTTCAAAGAAGATGTCAAGAATACGAGAGCACTTGTTTTCAACGTAGAAGTGGGCGTGGCCGGCCCTCTTACGAAGCCCCCCCCCCCCCCCCGCTCCACCTTTCGTGAAGGGCGGCTCTAATTTTTCAACCAACCAACCGAGCAAGGAAAGGCATCCTTCAAACCGTAGGTTCCCCTATATTTCAAAGCCTTTGCGTGCCGAAGTTACTTTCCGCTAACGATCGCACTTTTGCCGATGGAAACTCGTCGCGTTACTCTGCCACGCCAAAGTTGCGGAATATTGCCACAAATATCTCGTTAACTCGACGAAGCAGCTGATTGGTCTCTGTTATTGAAATTAATGAACTCATAGTTCACTGCAAGTTTTGATTGGAATTTTTTCTCTGTCCGAAAAAAAAAGTACCGGGAGTTAAATCAAGATTAAATCTGGTTGGTTCTTCATGGAATTGTCAAAGGAATTCTTTTGGCGTCATTACACGGTGTCTACACGAGTTTACATGTACGATGTTATTTATATTATTTTAAATATTTGTATGTCCGTTACTGAACGTGAAGGCCCAGAATAGCAAATGGGCGGAGTATTTTTAAAAAACTGGTTATAATCATAATAATTTCCTGAACCTGTCTCGCCTGTCTTTGCAGAGGAAATTACGGCATAATAGGACAATGAATTGAAAGGAAAGAAAGATTCTCCGAAGACTCCTTGAGTTCAAAGGTTAAGTTGTCTCAGGGCGGGACCAGTAGAGCCCTCAAGGGGATCGTGGTGGTTGGAGATCACAATTAATGGACCTTAGCAGAAGCAGGCATTGTGCCTTCTTGATCCTATTGATTTAAATTCGGAGAGATTGTTTTTTCTCCGCAAGGGTCAAGTATTCTTGGCTCACAAGGATGTTTGTAACATTCTTTGTCCCCAATTACATTTTATAAATTCAATTAAACCATAAACAAAACTAAATATTCTCTTATCATTATATTTTGATATAATATTTTCCTCAGGCATTCCTTGAGCTTTCCGCTTTGTGGACAGGTTTCATTTCTCAACATTTCGTTGTAAACACAACTATTAACTTTCTCTTAAATATTACTATCAACTAATTTATATTTTCATAAACATGAAAGAAACCAATTATGTTCGGAAACGCTCATTCCCTGGATGAAAAATACATTAGCTTTAGAAGTATTGAAATGGTCAAGATTGCCCCACTTTGGGTTCCAAACGTTTGCCCAGGATTTCTATAATTTTGTTTCTTAGAACGATTATGAGCATTTTTTTCGGCAGTCTTATAGTACAGACAAGTGGTTTTACAATGATGTATTTGAATGTTACAAATTCGAGTACACAATATTCCATATACACAAAATTATAGTCCAAACGTAAGTCGTTCTATGTACTTCCTATTACTCGTATGAGTCTGAATAGTTGTGGTTACATATAACGTTACACGAGCACCGAAAAACACAAGTTTCATAACTCACATTTTCATTGTTTCTAAATGTTTAGTGTTTTTCTCAAGTGGTTACAAAAATACAATAATTAATTATTTAATATTTGTATTTAGAATATTTTAACCTATTATTGTCAATATTGTTTAATTCTAAACTGTTTTCGTTTTGTTTCGGAGATGGCTGTTTTCAAGCATCACGAAAGTTCAACAGGTGGACGATCTGTCGACAACAAGTTTACATCTATCAGGGAACAGGGAAACCTCACTATGAAAAAGGGCTGAACCATAAACGCGGGACGATCACTGTTTTATCTTCGTGCGAAGTCGTTTTACGCTACAATTACACTGCTAATCGTTTGTAGGAGCGGTGTTAATCGTTCTCTAAACTGCTGTTGCGTCCACTTGTGGGGTATTGGGAGGAAGCACTGTTTACAATGATCCCCCATGGCGGGCTGTTTGGTGCAGCTGGCGACGACGATCCTCTATGAATCGGCCCTCAGGCTTGAATTGATCCTCGCTGCCCCTCCCCCCTCCCCCCGCACGGGGAGCGAAATTCCCTACGCTCACGCCCCCGCGAGCAAAGCGCGGCCGAGGATTGGCCCTTCTGTGGAGTCCATTAACCACCCCCCACCTGGCAGCCAAAGGGTCAGCAGGTTTTGGGCAGGTGCCGCTAATTTTTCCTTTGACGATGGTAATGGCTACGAATTACAGCATAGTATACTGCAAAATGGTGGTATTTAATGTTGCTACAAATATCAATGTTACAAGTTAAGTTTGAATTATACAAATTCAGTGCACATTATGTACGACTATAATAGAGAGCGCTTCTAATGTGAACTCAGGAAATCGTAAATCAGAACACTCGAATTTCTCTAAGTGCGATAATGAATAACTGGCGGAAAAAAATATGAAGAAAGACAGTTACTATCATTTCCGCAAAAACGATTAGATTTAATAATGGGAACTTTCATATATGACATAATTTACATTACATTCAAGTAAACAGGGTTGAAGGAAATTCGTAAATACCGTATAGGAATGCTATGAATTGTTTGTTCCTGCCTCTGAATATTGATTTTTTTGCTGTTTCCTCTTACATTACTTCATAATGAAGCTCATTGGCTCCAAGATTAAAAACCTCTTTCCATTTATGTCATGCATTTTGGGACATACTTGAATTCCTTTTACAAAATTTTCTGAACCGTTGAATCTTGTAAGTTAAAATTCTGTGGCAACAATTCAACGTACCAGTGAAGAGAATAGTGATGATAAAATTCTTATTTTTAACATTTTTATTCACTTATTAATACAAATTCTCTGTAATAATTTGTTCTTGATCTATAATTTGTACCCATAGATACAGTTGAACACTCGTATAGTTTCGTATCATGCCAGTTATACGTTCTATATTGCGACATAAGGGACCTATCTGTTCGTTCTATTTATTTAAATTTAATATAGATTTGTGATACAGCTTTACCTGAAGTACTTAACACAATTTTAAAAATTCTTAATTTTTATATTCTGAATTCTAAATTTAAAATACCATTATCTATTCGCCCCTTTCACCATTTCTACTTTTGCATTAAAGTTGAAATTCATTATTCCGAAAAGAATATGAAAGGCAGAATGCAAAAATTATATTAGTTAGCATCATTCAAATAACATCAATAACCCGAAAGTACTTCCTTGAGGTAATCTCCCATCAAGAGAACAGGTCTGCAAACAGATCCAACCCCTTCCCCATCCCCTGAGAAGCGATATCTCAATCTCATCCTCCCCTCCCGTGTACTAACCCTCTCTCCCGCACCCCATCTCTCCCCTCTGAACCCCTTGTCCCCCCCCCTTAGAGCGAAGGGGCCAGGGGGCGGGCGAGGGCGGGCCCCCGCGCCGCCCCCGGGCGCCACACACAGGCAGCAGGCAGAACAGGCGCGCAGGCCACGGTGCAGCCACGCATCGGTTAGTCGCAGCAAACGAGCACACCTGGCGGGGAGCGCCGCGCCGGGCCGCGGGCGCCTGGGTAGGGCGGAGTGCGGCCGGGCGGGGCGCCCCTCCCGGGAGACAAAGAGAGAGACAGAGAGAGAGAGAGAGTTAGAGGCACACAGAAAGACACGCAGGCAGGGCTCTCAACCGCTCGCGAACGCCGCTCGTTACCAGGGCTGCCAACTGGCTCCTTGAAACAGATGCTGGCGACAAGATATATGTTGATTTTGGGCGCTTCGACTATCATCATTAGTCCAGTAAAAGTAGTACATGTTATATCCAGGGACGGGGTGGTGTACATTCCTCCAAATTGTTTCCTACGGATTTCCATTGTGAGATCCGGCGGCAACCAACACGTGTGTTCGCAGGGTTCCCCATTCCTTTGGGGCACTGCCTCCGAAGGTAGCTGCTCTAAGCTCCTAACTGGTCTCTCAACAGGGGTAGTGTGTAAAATAGTCATTGAATATTTTTGGGTACACCGAGTTTGAACCTAAGAAAATTTGGTTCGACAGTTCGATACGCTTGACACGACCGTGCGACAGTTCGACACGACCGTGCGGAAGGGGTGACCAAATATAACATCCTTCGGGATGTAAAGTGGATTGTCTCATGACCCAAATTTGCAGCATATAAAAGATGTTGAGGCCCAACTTATTAAACATTCGGGCTACATTTCGAAACTCCTTGGCTAACTTTTGAAACATTATCTCCCTAGAAATGTCTTCATTTGTTATTTGGTGGTGAAAGATCTACTCCTATCAAACGTCCCGTGATAATCGAAGTGTTGAAACCAAATAGCAGAAATCTAAACCGCTAAACTTCCGTCGGTACACTGTATTGGCTGTACAAAACAGAATTGATATGCGGATATTTAATAATTGAAACTGCCTGTAACATCAATAAAATGAATATCAGAGTTTTCTCACACTTTGTGGTAGCTTTTCATATTACAAAAAGTTGACAATAATTTTGGATCATTATGATGAATATGTGTTTTAAACATTATGTTTCTAACAAATTTATTTTCGGAATAAAAAAAAACAATTGCTCATTTTCCCTTTCGAGCAATGATATAATTTCATGCCTTATTCTCATAATGTTATATAATTCTGTTGAAGGGAATGAACTGTAATTTTGAAGTGAAAGACAAACGAGAGTTTTATGATCAGACGATCAAACTGATCTCTTAAAAGAGAATCAATGATTGTTCTAATTGAACTATTGGTAAGCTTAAGTTTTAAATATTTGTCGCCTCATGTTTCCAAACCTATATTACATTCTCGCATTTATCATATATTTACTTTCCCTTTAAGGCGTAAACATTTCATGACAATTAGCCTAATAGACTAATAACTTTATTAACGATCTTAAATGTTATAGAAACATTCTTTCTTCAAAAGTATGAAATAGTCGAAATAGTACTACTGTGAAGTTACTTCAGAAGTAATTGTGCGGAGTTGAGGAAATATACAAGTACATTCTTTCAACTGAATTTTTCTCAGAGGAAAGTTTTAAACGCATTACGCGAACTTAATATCAACTCAAGTCTTCACGTCAAATACTTTGTAATCAGCGAAATTTCTTCATACCTAAGTAATTTGAAATACTCAAACAATATTAGAAATTTGTTTCTCGGATGATTGTGCACTCTTATAGCTTCAATTTCCTTACGTTGACATCGCAAAAGTCATTAAACGCGGAATGGTTTACGTACAACAGATATCGTAAAATGCTTCAAGAAACCAGGAATAATAAAATACATAAAAGCTTTAAAATGTTGGTCTGCTGAAATTTGTAGTTCTGTGAATTTAAAATTGTGACAGACATGTTTATTTCCTGGGCTTTAATATAAGATTGATCAAATGAAGGTCTACGTACGCATATATCAACTTCCGGCAAGGGAATCCATGATTTCTGGACTGTTCCATCGCGTTTTCTTCTCACACTCTAATTTCTTTCACTGGGGATATGACTATCTAGGGGACTATTCCGATTAAGAACGCCCAACCAGAACACGATTTTAGTTTTTTGATGGAGCCCAACGCTAGCAGCACATCAGCGCAAAACTGTTACCAATCATAACGAGCGTCTTTCTGGAGAGTTGAGAGCTCTAACACAGACAGACCAACGAACGGACACCATACAGAAAGGCGTTAGTGACACCAGAAGTGCTCCAGCACCCGAGCCGGCCTGCGCCTCACAGTCAAGACATGACACAAACATTCAGACAGACGAACAGACGGAGAGAGAGTGACAGACGTACGCGGACAGACATTCACGAAGAGACAGAGACACATAGACAGACAGACAGCCAGAGAGACAGTGACGCAGTGAGAGAGTGAGGGAGCAGACGGCAGGCGGGGGCGGCGCGGCGCGGCGCGGCTCGGGGAGGTTAGTGGCGCGCGCATGCGGCGAGCGCGCGGCATGCGGCCCGCGGGGGGCGGGGCTGGCGGGTGGGGGCGGGGCCGGGGCGGGGCGGGGCGGGCGGCAGGCGACACTACACAGCGCTACGCGGGGCGGGACGGGGCGGCGCAGTGCTGGCTGGCTGGCTCCTCGCTTCGGCTCTTATATAAAAGGCCCAAAACACGGTCTGGACATGCGTGTTCCAACATTATTTTATTATCTAAATCTTTGAATTCTGGGAACTCACTAAGCAATAACAACTAAATTTTCATTCAATTTCGTCATAAATGTAAAAAATAATTTCCCGGTCAGTCATTGGAATGGTTTGTTTCCGCATTATTTATTTTTTTAAGTAAAAAGCTTAATATATCTTTCATTCTAGCGGATAGAATTTTGAAATTATTTCACAAAATTTATTTCGCAAATGAATAGAAACAGAAAACTATTATGTCATTAATTCGCAAATGGCAGTGAGAATTAAACAACAAACGTCCTTTTGAAAAGCAACGAGATAGATCCTTTTGATTAATCATCGAAAATCAATTACTCTCAATTAGTGACGGCTGTCAAAACGTCGATTCGATATTCCCTCTACAATTAATTGTCGTATTAACGAACTCTTTGACTATGATCAGCGAATATTCTAGTGCAACTCAAAGCTACCGGAGCCTGTAGCTGGCCGCCGCTGTCCGAAGCACCTGGCGTGGCGTGGCGGGGGACCGGCCAGCACCGCGAGTGGGGTGTGGGGGTGGGGGTGGGGGGGGGCGGGCCAGTGAGACAGCGCGCGGGCGGGCGGGCCGTGGCCTGCTTACAGAGTGACTCGCGAGCGAATCGTGTACACTTCGCTGAAATCCCTGCAACAGACACACATCGGCGTGGAAGGGGGCGGGCGGCGGCCGCCAGGAGGGGGAAGCATTTGGGGCGCAGGGTGCAAATCAATGGGATTGAAAATGAACGGGATAAAAAAAAATGAATGATGAGAACAGAGGCCGAAAAAGTAAGTGAGGAAGTAAGTTTTTGATTTTGGGTCCATCCACTCTTTAGGGGATTAGTCCCAAAAGTGTAGTGCATGCTGTATCGCGAGAGGAGTGGTGTCTTCCCCCGTTTCAACATGAGTTCCGGCGCCGTGTTACACGTTTTCCAGGTTTTCCCTCCCAGGTATTTTCTACAGAGGGGCACCGCGTCAGTCGGGACAAGTTCTAAGCCACCGACAGATCTCCCGGAATGTTGGAAGAGTAGTGTATGGAATAGTAGGCTTCTAATGTAGTGCATATAAGTGTAAGTTGTATGAGTAAGTAGTAAGGTTTAAGTGCATGTAAGTCTATCTAGTGTAGTGCATGGAAGTGAAGTGTGTGTGTTATGTTTGTGTGTGTACGTTAGAAGAGGTGTGAGGAAAGAAAGATCGCGCGCGATCCGTAGCTCATTTGTTGCGATACTGCTCCGGCATTAGCCTGATATTGATCGGAAAAAACATGGCAAAACTACCGATCAGAGCAGCCGGTCGCTAGAATTCTACTCCAGACAGCGGTTTAATTCCACCCAGCATTGTAGCTAGAGTTGAAAGTCCACCACTGTGGGAAGTAGAATTCTAGATTCTCCCAGTCAACGATGCTGCAGATGCAACTATGTTGCCCCTGAGACATCGCAGATGGAAGAGCTCGGACAGGAACGTACAGTATATGGAATGATAGATAAGGTAAATAGGCATAGTTGGAGTGAAGAAACTTATATGAAACAAGGAAGATAGAGAAGAGACGGAATAGTATGAAGAAAGGAGAAAGAGTTTGAGTAAGGTTTAATGAAATGGAGAGGAGTTTTCGAATGCGTCGAATCATATAAGAATTATAAAAGAACTAGGGACGGTAAAAATAAGGATCAAAGGGATGCAATCAGGGTAGATGGTGTACAAAAACAACAAAAAACGACAATAATGAGTTTTAATGATACTAAATACAATTCGAAGTATAATGTTTACATTAAGATGAGGAAACTATATTGAGAGCTGTTCATGAAATAGCATAATGTCAGTGTATGGGGATTGAATGCAGTGGAGCAGTAAAGGTGGGAAAATGTGATGGTCGCAGGAATATTAACAATGGACCCCAACGTTACTAAAAATGACGGAAAGGTCAATGCATGAATGCATGGGAGAATGTTGAAAAATTGTCATAAGCAAGAGGTATGAATAGGGGGAAAGAAAATGCAAGAATGAGATGTGGGACGATTAAGAAGCCTGATAAGGAAATAAAAGGAATAATCGATGATGCGTGTAGTAATGAAAATGGATAATGGAACAGCAGATGAGGTCGGAAGCAATAATTTATCGATAGAAGCCGGTGCGGAAATTGTCGTAAGAATGAAGGATGTGTAAGGAGAGTCATGTCGTGGGAACGGTATGTCTGCGAGTGGGAAGTTCGATACCAAAGTGAACCAACGGATTGTGAGTGGGGTTGGTGGGGGGAGGAGCGGAGTGATCCACGCAGGGCGGGCGAGGTTGGCGCCGCGCCGTAGGGGTGGGTGTGGCGAAGGGGCGGAGAGGGGGTAGCGGCGGCGTGGGTGGGGTGGGGGGAGAGGGGGGGAGACAATAAATGGACCGGGGACGTTTGGGCCGGAGAGCTCAGATAGCGGGTATTGGAGAAGGGGGCGGAGAGGGAACGTTTTACACAAAATGAATAAAGAAAATTTGAATAAACCAATTATCGTCTGCTTACCCACTTTTCAGTGGGGGTTACAGAGGCACACAAGTATGAAAGCAGAAGAACTCAACCTTCTCTTCTGCAGATTCAGCGGCCTACTTAATTTCACCTTCCAAATGCAGGCAGCTCTTGCTGGCAACGTTCTAGAATCGAATTATTCTCTAACTACATGGTATAGGTGT
The DNA here is from genome assembly GCA_038098605.1 of Gryllus longicercus. Classification (NCBI taxonomy): domain Eukaryota; kingdom Metazoa; phylum Arthropoda; class Insecta; order Orthoptera; family Gryllidae; genus Gryllus; species Gryllus longicercus. The sequence goes on along the minus strand of JAZDUA010000814.1, from coordinate 73,718 downwards.
GGGTCTATGTAAAACTGGTTTTATTGCAGGAAGCAAATCGTGGATATTAAAGGGTATTCTTTCGTTATAATTGAATAGGATATAATAACAATAGACAATGAGATAAAAATTTGAATGAAACTCCGTTTATTGGTTTCTTTCAACCTCGATTTGAAATTATATTTCGGAGCAAATCATGGAAATTGAGTTGCTGCCATTAACACAGAAAGGGTGAAAAGAAAATTAAGAGATATTCCATTTATTAGGTAATGAAATGCAAAATAATTTACTTAGTTAATTATTTTTATCAATTAACATGTTTGAACTGATTAACCATTGAAAACGGTTTAAGTAATTACTTGTTTTAAATTTTTAAACAGTGAATAGAAACTTAACTTCATCAATATTTTGATATAATTTTTGTTCAATTACAGAGAAAGATCGTGTTCATTGTTGAAGAAGTGAGCCACTTAAAGTTGAAAAATTAACAAAAGAGTAATAAGCACAAATAAATTTTGTAATTGACAAAATGATGGGTGTATGAAACAGCAAGCGCCAACAAACTGAAAGCGAAGCACGCTTATAACGACAGCCCTTCACATGATTCCACGCCACTGTTGAGCTTTTGAGGCACATAAATCAACGTTTAACGTACTTTATCAGGTTTTTAACTATGTATCTTAATATTTTCTGAATCGACGTTAGTTGAGATGGAAAACAATTAACACTTACATACGTATTAATTTTTTTATTTTTTAAGTTTGACGTTTAAGTGTGTATTTTCTAGCATTAATACATAAAAATACCAATATTTTAGTTAGCATTTGGTTTAGTTAAACAAACATGAAATATTTAATTTGGTTTATCAAACGGAAATTTATGTGCTTCAAGTGTTTTGAATATTACATTTTTGAACCAAAGCTAAAGAATTATATTGTGGAAATAATAAGATATATAATAATAAACAAAATGTTTAAAAAATGAATTTTGTTTTCATCAGTAATTTACAAAGTTAGCTTGTAATCAATTTCGTCATGTTTTTGATTACAAATTCTCTCCTGTCGTAACTAGTATGTCGACTGAGGCATGAAATCCATTGCGAAGCGCTTGTGCGAACAGACGCTTTGACGCGAACGGTGTGCACGCGCGCCCCCAGAACGTGCCAAGCGCGCACCACATCGGGGGAACATCGAAACAAGGCTCACGAGAGGCCGGGGCACGGGGCACAACGCGGGGCGCGCGCCGCGCCGAGGAAGGGGGCCACAGAGGGAGCCAGGGGGGGGGGGGGCGCAAGTCGCAGCGGCGTGGCGTCGGCCGCACTCACTCAGGGTATCGGACGTCGGGCCGCTTCAGCATGTAGCAGCGCTGGCGCAGGATGCCCTGCCATAGCTGCACGCCCACGATGCCGAAGATGAAGAAGACGAAGAAGCACAGCAGCAGCACGTTGCCCAGCATGGGCAGCGTGTCCAGTAGCAGCATCACCAGGATGCGCATACCTACGCACACACACGCGCAGCAGCGCACGTGAGTCACGAGGAAGTCAAAGATGGCAGTTCGCGCTGTTAGAAAATGAAACCGTTGCGTCATTGCTTTTTTAATATAGCATTTAATAAGCATTTGTGGCGGCTGGCAGCCAGGTAGCGGCTGAATCAGGCTACCTCGGTCATTGGGAGACCGCCACAGTACAACTTCGATTAAAATAGTGTGTCGTTTCAAGGTTACGAGCTGAAAAGAGAGGGGGAAACTGCCATTCAATTGGAAGCTTCAATACTCAACGTCGAATGAAGCTCTCGATTGGAGGACAGTTTCCCTCTCTCCTGCCAGCTTGTGACCTTGAATTGAATTGAATTGAATTGAATTAATGCCTTATTTTACGTGGCGAGACTCAGGCCATTAGGCCTGCTCTTCCGTCTGACCACGTAAATTTCGCGACGCTCCTTTCACCAACTACAAGAGAAAGGAGGTATTTCTTGGGCGAGAAACAGGCGATTTGAATTTAGCTCAGAGGCGTCATTTAGGCTGGAGGATCTTTTACATGCAAGTAAATCTACTAACATGGAACAGCCGGCTTTACTTCCCCTCCGAAGGAAGGCGTACGAAGGATTTTTTCGCCCTGAAAAATCCACGGCTTCAATCGGGTTTGAACCCGCCAACTTGGGAACAACAGTCCGAAACGCTAACCGTTACACCATCGCCGCCGCCAAAGGGACCTTAAAGGGACACTCTGTTTTAATCGGAATATAGTGTCACTTGACGACCAGTAAAGTACGCCTCTGTTGCGTTTTTGTGAGATCCAACGGGACACGAGGAGCAAATGGGTCAAGAAGTGACATATCTACTGATCGTGTCCAGAAAAAGGTTTCTCTACGAGGTAACGGGCGCCACAGATTGTGCTGAAGATGACCGCAATGCGGGAGAAAAAGCTTTTCCCACAAATATAGAACTTTGATGAGACTACACCTCAGATTTCATTTTCTACATCCGAAAACATACTCTACAGCACTTGTTACATTAATTTATTTATTTGCTCTCATATCACTCATTTAATCAAATTGTTTTTCGTTCACGTTAACATTTATTTTTGTTTTTATTGATTAATTAATTGATTCATAATTTAACTATTGCATGTTGCATTTCTTTTTTGTGTATATTTTAAAATTAATTAGATCACAAAGACAGAAGCAAGATGACTTCATACAGGTTCATATGAAACGTGAAGACATTTTCTTCACAACACATAGTATGAGGATGGTAATAGTTAAGCTTATTTAATCCAGATTCTGTAGCCATATTTTTTCTCTTGTATTTGTACTAGAGATAACACGTCAAAATAACGCGACGAAATCAAAAGTCCCTATGAATAACTTGTTTTATGTAATGGTAGAACACTTTTAATTTAAGTTGTATTTTCATTTCCAAATTTCTTTCACTATCAGTCATAGGTTCTAAAAATGGAGCCCGCGAGTCTCTAGACCACTGTTAATATTACGGAGACAGTGAAGGATCCACTATTATTCAAATTTTGAGCAAGTTGCAATTATTGCTACTAATTACTGATTAAAACTAATGATTTGTTCCGCCAAATATCGTGAGAATAGCACTACATTTTACGGTGACGTGGTCTGATTTTAATATTGCATTGCTTAAGGAGACGTTCTATTGGAAAAATATTTTTGGGCTGTGTATCCTTAAACCATTAGATAAAACCATTAGGCTATGTGCAAAAGAAAATAGTTTATCTCCCTCAAACATGACGATAAAATCTCGAGGACGCTGGAGATTATGTTGTAGAAGGTATTTTTACAATTTTTGTTCATTTTAAACACTTTTAACAAGCAATTTGCGTTTAACAAAGATGCATTATTCTCAAGTGAATTCTTTGGTTATCAAATCACTGTCACCTTCTTATGTAAATAAACAGATGAAGCATTAATGTAAAAAAAGTGCACAAGGATGTTTAAAAAGTGAATTAGTTATATATTTGTATGCGAAGCAACCGCTCCCATTTACGCCTATTTATTTCCTGAGGCCGGGTTAATTGCGATAGAAGCTTTAAAACTCAACAGCTTGGTCTAAGGGCAGCCCAGTTCTGACGTTCGGGGAGTACGAGGGAGTCCTCCCTGGGGAGTGTTCTCAGGGGAGTGATACTGACCACGAGAGATCTTTGTAGGGTACCGCCAAAACGGGGGGGGGGGGGCGATCCCCGCAGGGCGGATCGTGACCGCGTGGGTTGTGAGGGAGAGTTGTTGGCGACCACTTGGACGCTGAGTTTCACGGCAACACTCACGTCGTTAGCTTCAAGGTGGAGGCAGTGAGTAGGGGATGCTAAGCGCCGTGTGGTTGGGTGATGCCCAGCGGCCCACCAGTTGGGACCCTGGCGCGTCAACCTTCGGGCGGGAGTGGGGGAAGGACCTTTGGAATTCTCCCGATCCCACATATACAAGTCCAGACGAGAACAACGACCCCTCTGTCAGGTTGCCTAGGTTCCGGCGGTACTCACGTCGATAGCTTCAAGGTGGAGGCTGTAAGCAGGGAATGCTAAGCGCCGTGTGGTTGGGTGATACCCGGCGGCCCACCAGTTGGGCCCCTGGCGCGTCAACCTTCGGGCGGGAGTGGGGGAAGGACCTTCTTCGGAGTATCCCCGATACCACATATACAAGCCCAGACGAGAACAACGACCCCTCTGTCAGGTTGCCTAGGTTCCGGCGGTACTCACGTCGATAGCTTCAAGGTGGAGGCTGTAAGCAGGGAATGCTAAGCGCCGTGTGGTTGGGTGATACCCGGCGGCCCACCAGTTGGGCCCCTGGCGCGTCAACCTTCGGGCGGGAGTGGGGGAAGGACCTTCTTCGGAGTATCCCCGATACCACATATACAAGCCCAGACGAGAACAACGACCCCTCTGTCAGGTTGCCTAGGTTCCGGCGGTACTCACGTCGATAGCTTCAAGGTGGAGGCTGTAAGCAGGGGATGCTAAGCGCCGTGTGGTTGGGTGATGCCCAGCGGCCCACCAGTTGGGCCCCTGACGCGTCGACCTTCGGGCGGGAGTGGGGGAAGGACCTTCTTCGGAGTATCCCCGATACCACATATACAAGCCCAGACGAGAACAACGACCCCTCTGTCAGGTTGCCTAGGTTCCGGCGGTACTCACGTCGATAGCTTCAAGGTGGAGGCTGTAAGCAGGGAATGCTAAGCGCCGTGTGGTTGGGTGATACCCGGCGGCCCACCAGTTGGGCCCCTGGCGCGTCAACCTTCGGGCGGGAGTGGGGGAAGGACCTTCTTCGGAGTATCCCCGATACCACATATACAAGCCCAGACGAGAACAACGACCCCTCTGTCAGGTTGCCTAGGTTCCGGCGGTACTCACGTCGATAGCTTCAAGGTGGAGGCTGTAAGCAGGGGATGCTAAGCGCCGTGTGGTTGGGTGATGCCCAGCGGCCCACCAGTTGGGCCCCTGGCGCGTCAACCTTCGGGCGGGAGTGGGGGAAGGACCTTTGGAATTCTCCCGATCCCACATATACAAGTCCAGACGAGAACAACGACCCCTCTGTCAGGTTGCCTAGGTTCCGGCGGTACTCACGTCGATAGCTTCAAGGTGGAGGCTGTAAGCAGGGGATGCTAAGCGCCGTGTTGTTGAGTGATGCCCGGCGGCCCACCAGTTGGGACCCTGGCGCGTCAACCTTCGGGCGGGAGTGGGGGAAGGACCTTTGGAATTCTCCCGATCCCACATATACAAGTCCAGACGAGAACAACGACCCCTCTGTCAGGTTGCCTAGGTTCCGGCGGTACTCACGTCGATAGCTTCAAGGTGGAGGCTGTAAGCAGGGGATGCTAAGCGCCGTGTGGTTGGGTGATGCCCAGCGGCCCACCAGTTGGGCCCCTGACGCGTCGACCTTTGGGCGGGAGTGGGGGAAGGACCTTCTTCGGAGTATCCCCGATACCACATATACAAGCCCAGACGAGAACAACGACCCCTCTGTCAGGTTGCCTAGGTTCCGGCGGTACTCACGTCGATAGCTTCAAGGTGGAGGCTGTAAGCAGGGGATGCTAAGCGCCGTGTGGTTGGGTGATGCCCAGCGGCCCACCAGTTGGGCCCCTGACGCGTCGACCTTTGGGCGGGAGTGGGGGAAGGACCTTCTTCGGAGTATCCCCGATACCACATATACAAGCCCAGACGAGAACAACGACCCCTCTGTCAGGTTGCCTAGGTTCCGGCGGTACTCACGTCGATAGCTTCAAGGTGGAGGCTGTAAGCAGGGAATGCTAAGCGCCGTGTGGTTGGGTGATACCCGGCGGCCCACCAGTTGGGCCCCTGGCGCGTCAACCTTTGGGCGGGAGTGGGGGAAGGACCTTCTTCGGAGTATCCCCGATACCACATATACAAGCCCAGACGAGAACAACGACCCCTCTGTCAGGTTGCCTAGGTTCCGGCGGTACTCACGTCGATAGCTTCAAGGTGGAGGCTGTAAGCAGGGAATGCTAAGCGCCGTGTGGTTGGGTGATACCCGGCGGCCCACCAGTTGGGACCCTGGCGCGTCAACCTTCGGGCGGGAGTGGGGGAAGGACCTTCTTCGGAGTATCCCCGATACCACATATACAAGCCCAGACGAGAACAACGACCCCTCTGTCAGGTTGCCTAGGTTCCGGCGGTACTCACGTCGATAGCTTCAAGGTGGAGGCTGTAAGCAGGGAATGCTAAGCGCCGTGTGGTTGGGTGATACCCGGCGGCCCACCAGTTGGGCCCCTGGCGCGTCAACCTTCGGGCGGGAGTGGGGGAAGGACCTTCTTCGGAGTATCCCCGATACCACATATACAAGCCCAGACGAGAACAACGACCCCTCTGTCAGGTTGCCTAGGTTCCGGCGGTACTCACGTCGATAGCTTCAAGGTGGAGGCTGTAAGCAGGGAATGCTAAGCGCCGTGTGGTTGGGTGATACCCGGCGGCCCACCAGTTGGGCCCCTGGCGCGTCAACCTTCGGGCGGGAGTGGGGGAAGGACCTTCTTCGGAGTATCCCCGATACCACATATACAAGCCCAGACGAGAACAACGACCCCTCTGTCAGGTTGCCTAGGTTCCGGCGGTACTCACGTCGATAGCTTCAAGGTGGAGGCTGTAAGCAGGGAATGCTAAGCGCCGTGTGGTTGGGTGATACCCGGCGGCCCACCAGTTGGGCCCCTGGCGCGTCAACCTTCGGGCGGGAGTGGGGGAAGGACCTTCTTCGGAGTATCCCCGATACCACATATACAAGCCCAGACGAGAACAACGACCCCTCTGTCAGGTTGCCTAGGTTCCGGCGGTACTCACGTCGATAGCTTCAAGGTGGAGGCTGTAAGCAGGGAATGCTAAGCGCCGTGTGGTTGGGTGATACCCGGCGGCCCACCAGTTGGGCCCCTGGCGCGTCAACCTTCGGGCGGGAGTGGGGGAAGGACCTTCTTCGGAGTATCCCCGATACCACATATACAAGCCCAGACGAGAACAACGACCCCTCTGTCAGGTTGCCTAGGTTCCGGCGGTACTCACGTCGATAGCTTCAAGGTGGAGGCTGTAAGCAGGGGATGCTAAGCGCCGTGTGGTTGGGTGATGCCCGGCGACCCACCAGTTGGGCCCCTGGCGCGTCAACCTTCGGGCGGGAGTGGGGGAAGGACCTTTGGAATTCTCCCGATCCCACATATACAAGTCCAGACGAGAACAACGACCCCTCTGTCAGGTTGCCTAGGTTCCGGCGGTACTCACGTCGATAGCTTCAAGGTGGAGGCTGTAAGCAGGGGATGCTAAGCGCCGTGTGGTTGGGTGATGCCCGGCGACCCACCAGTTGGGCCCCTGGCGCGTCAACCTTCGGGCGGGAGTGGGGGAAGGACCTTTGGAATTCTCCCGATCCCACATATACAAGTCCAGACGAGAACAACGACCCCTCTGTCAGGTTGCCTAGGTTCCGGCGGTACGCACGTCGATAGCTTCAAGGTGGAGGCTGTAAGCAGGGGATGCTAAGCGCCGTGTGGTTGGGTGATGCCCGGCGGCCCACCAGTTGGGCCCCTGGCGCGTCAACCTTCGGGCGGGAGTGGGGGAAGGACCTTCTTCGGAGTATCCCCGATACCACATATACAAGCCCAGACGAGAACAACGACCCCTCTGTCAGGTTGCCTAGGTTCCGGCGGTACTCACGTCGATAGCTTCAAGGTGGAGGCTGTAAGTAGGGATGCTAAGCGCCGTGTGGTTGGGTGATGCCCGGCGGCCCACCAGTTGGGCCCCTGGCGCGTCAACCTTCGGGCGGGAGTGGGGAAAGGACCTTTGGAATTCTCCCGATCCCACATATACAAGTCCAGACGAGAACAACGACCCCTCTGTCAGGTTGCCTAGGTTCCGGCGGTACTCACGTCGATAGCTTCAAGGTGGAGGCTGTAAGTAGGGGATGCTAAGCGCCGTGTGGTTGGGTGATGCTCGGCAGCCCACCAGTTGGGCCCCTGGCGCGTCAACCTTCGGGCGGGAGTGGGGGAAGGACCTTTGGAATTCTCCCGATCCCACATATACAAGTCCAGACGAGAACAACGACCCCTCTGTCAGGTTGCCTAGGTTCCGGCAGTACTCACGTCGATAGCTTCAAGGTGGAGGCTGTAAGCAGGGGATGCTAAGCGCCGTGTTGTTGAGTGATGCCCGGCGGCCCACCAGTTGGGCCCCTGACGCGTCGACCTTTGGGCGGGAGTGGGGGAAGGACCTTCTTCGCAGTATCCCCGATACCACATATACAAGCCCAGACGAGAACAACGACCCCTCTGTCAGGTTGCCTAGGTTCCGGCGGTACGCACGTCGATAGCTTTAACGTGGAGGCAGTGAGAAGACGGTAAGGGTCCCCTGAGTCGCCCGAACCTTGGTGGCCGCCTGATGGCCTCTTGGCTTCGTCGTGGCAATGGCTCGATTCTCAAGGCCAGGGGGAGGGACTCATGACGCATGTGATTGGTGCATTGTTGCGACTAGTAGCCTGAGTAGCTAGGTGCTCTGAGGTGGCAGGGCGGCCCGATCCAGGCGATGAATGGGGAGGTTACCGAGAGGGTAAACTACGTTCTGGCGGGACTCAGATAACATTTATCGGTGTACGTGTGCGGTGATGGGGGTGAGGATAGAGAATAATGCCCAGGAGCCCACCCCGGAGGATAAATCCCTCCTGGTAGAACATAAGGTCCAAGTACAAGTTTCTCAAAACCAACCAAACCGGAAGAATTCTTATGAAGAAAATACACACTTACTTTATCATAAATTTATAAGCGTCAAAGTAAAAACCGACCTTGTACTGATTTGCAGCTAACCAACGTAACTCAGTAACAACGAAATATTTTATTTGGAAAATGACACGTGAAATATTCCATTTTGATAATCTACTGTAACTGGATGTGGAAAAAAGAGCTGTGATTATGGCCCTTGTCGCCCTCCTCGCCCACCCAATCGCCCGTGGGCCTCGCCCACTCGCAGCGTACGTGTTAATCACCCCTCACTCACAGCGCACGCCGCTTAATTCTCCCACGCAGCTTTCACCGCGGCTGTCCACTCCCACATCTCGGCCGTAGTCAGTTTATGTTCGCTCTTACACGCGGCAATTTAAGCGATCTCGACTCGTGGGACATTCAAATCACATACCCCGTTACGTTCCCAAGACCACTTAAACGTTCTTTCATTGTTAGCTTAGGATCAGAAACAGAACTGTGAAGTTTCATTGAACTTAACCAAAATTGTTTCTAATTTAACAATAATTGTATTTATCTGAATAAAATGATGAACAGAACTAAAAAGAAAAAAAAAAACTTTTATGTATCAAAGATATTAAAAAAATATTAGGGATCAAAATATCATTAAGTACATTTAATCTAACCAGCTAAAGAGAATTATACTGATAAATGGAAGGGTACTTATTATGTATTTGTATTTATTGTGTGTCTGAAACTATCTTCAAGAAATGAAAATTAATTTTGTTTAATTGACTTACTATTTTACAACAATCAAAATAAATATTAAGAACTGATATTAAAGCCATTATTAAAATTGGCAGTTTGACGGAGTTTTTCGTTATTTTTTACCTTCCGTAATTTTATTATTTCCAATAGACTACAATGATCTGTATTGTTTCTGTACGTTTAAACAAATTACTGAATTGAAAAACGAAGACAATGGAAAATTGCCATTAGGAGCCCCTCATTCAGTGTAATGCATCTCGAATACCGTAATTGCAATTTACGTGGAGAAGCAATATCACAATATTCTTTTCTCAGCAAATACGTTTTAGAGTTTTGTACTTTCCAAACAAATAAAAACCTGTTGCAAACAGCTAATTTACGCAAAATACGATCTCTTTTGAAAATTGAATTTCAATCTTAGATAAAATATTAAGTAGATATGGATGAATAATATTAACTATCTAATTAAGGACAATGACCTGCTTGCTGTGCAGTAAGAATAGTTTGCGAGATTATAATTAAAACGCTCAGAAAATAAACACTTAATTTCCATGTAATTGCTATTATTTTAATGTGAAATAACCATTTGCAGAAGTAAATTTGTTTATTTTTTGCTTAGGAGTCTATTCTATGAATTATGAATTATTTTGTGACTCTTGGACCCTTATCACTGCAGTTGCAACTGAGGGGATCTTTTAAATTTTATTTTTGAAAGCATGAAATTTGCTTGTAAGTAATTTCGGATATTTAATTTTCTTATCTTTGATAGAACATTTAGTTTTTTTATTCGTAAAAACGGTGTATTTAATTTTTGCTTTTGCAACATTTCATTCATGAACTTAAAATGTTTTCTTTTCGCCTACGAAAGAGTTAGAAAATATCAGCAATCAATCTCTACTTAGCCCAACGAGAATGCGCTTGCAACGTCGTTTAAGGCTGGCAACATCAGCTTGAGAATTGTAACCACGACCCACCAAGTGGACTTCCAAATGTTGACAGCCCGCGCACCTCTACCAGAGATTGTGTCACGTTCATCCAGAGGTTTAATATCACAGACATAGGCGGCGAATAGTAGCATGCTTGGAAAGTGGATTCGTCGGTCGCCCCGCTTCATTCGATTTGGCCAGCACCTGCACCACACACGTTGGAGGACGTGCTTCCTCATTCATGCGAGCGCGTCCGCCGACGCGCCCTCGCGCGCTCGAGTATCGGTTATTCATTTAGTTCATTCAGTCGCCTGCATGTCCGGCGGTCTGCAGCCCATTTATCAAATATGGGCATACGCATGCGCTAGTGGTTGGGAGCAATGTTACCTGGTAAGGTTTCACGTCGCTGGCTTAATCATCACTGACATGTTGATAGGAAAAATGTTGTTCTGTCCTGCGAAATGGTCAAAATATTTGCTAATCGGCTGTAATACTGTGGTTTCAGATACGTTTACAAGTTAACATAAATTTATCATACCGAAAACTGTCAAAAAACATTTTTCTTTTTTTATAAAAAACTTTATATATACTTTTCGTTGACTGAGTTAATTGGTGATTGAAGTTTTAATATGAGTTTAGAATGGAATATTTGAATAAAAATTTAAAAAGAAAATCAATCTTTCCAGTTAAAAGGTGATTATTTCAAAGAATGAAATGTAGAAATCAATAAAGAAATTTGCCTTAAATGATGTGATATTTTAAAGAATTGACAAAATACACACATGAGAAAAGTACGATTTTTTACTTTATAGCACATTTCTCACGTTTTGTCCATTATGAAGAGAAGTTGCCTTAATTTACGTACAGAAAACCAATATTTGTTAATTAATCACGAAAAACATTGCGGAAAACTAAATTTCGAATAAACTTATTCGTACGCTTAGTGCTTCTTCAAGTACGTCTTAATTGTCTCGTACAAGATTCTAAATTAATAAAACATCACCAGAAACCAGTACAAGAGGACGTCATGTTGAACCCGACCCTTTTTTCAGTTAATCATTTGTGCTACAGTTTTTTATAAAAAGAGGGGGAAAAATGCTTTTGGACAGTTTTCGGTGTGATTTTTAAGTCACGCAATTTTTAAGCGAATTCTGATCAGTTAATTTTTTCGCCCTTTCACTTGTTGCATTTTTCCAATCTCCGGTTCATTTCCCAGTCGAGGCAGATTTCATTATTTAACTCCTTCATTTCGCCTTCAAGCCGGTATTTTGTTGTGCACAACACGATTCTAATCAGAACTCAGGACTAACGCGCGCAAAATCTCCGGAATCATTAAACAATTGACTTTGGGCGCCAATCGAACGCCGCGGACCAGACAAAGCTGACTCTATTAAGCGGGTTCGGGCCGCGAGCGTTGAAAAAGAAGGAACAAAGCAACCCAGACGCTCTTTACTCGAAAGATCGCGCGCCACTTTCCTCGCTAATTCATTTTGGTCGCCAGAATCGCTCCATTATAAAGCGCGGCGTTGTACAAAGTTTGTCGTAAATCTGATAACCCAGTTCGGAAAAGTTGTCTCTCTCCGACTTCATTCTTCCAACTTATGGATGTTATTTGGCGATTTCTACCATAGTGCCGTAGTTTCAACTTCTTTTAAAAGAAGTTTTTTCAAATGACCCATTCCTGTACAATTTTTACTTCGTTTTTAAGACATGCTGATAATAAATACTTTTAAAATTCATAAAGAGCAATCTTAATAGTAGTTTAACTGCTTTGTTTACAGGTATTTTATATGTTATCGACATGTATGTAACACGTGCAATATTTTTACATCTTGAACGTTCTGGGTGCTACCATGAAATTGAAACTTCTACCAGCGTCATTAAAAATTTGTTATATAAACCATCATTAAATAGTGTCCATCATCATTGAATTTTGTTTATGTCGGAATGAGGTTAATGTATTGACGAGAGGCTGTAAAGAAGGGACATGTAAATGTTCAGTGCTAATGAAATTTTTGAATTCTAAGATTACAATTTTTTTACAATCGTGAAATATCAGCAATATATTGCACCGCTAATCACGTGTGAAATTTTCTGTAATTAAGAAACCTGAAAAAATGATGTCGTAGGGTAAACATTCTATTTCATACGACCTCATTGCCGAACCTCACCACACATCATCTATGGCACTTTTGTGTCACGTGGCAGGTTGCTGAGTTATGAATATAAAACACACAGAATTCACACAATCTAACTAATCATATGAAGTGTGAATGTAGCAAAAGTCACTTTCTCATATATTTTAAATAGTAGTAATTGACACAACAATGCAGTTAGTAGGAATTAGTATAATTCTTTCATTCCTGACTCGTATCTACTTCTTAGTATTCCGTAATACCCATGCTGAAAATGTCTACATTTTAGCATTACAAGATATTTTTCAGAGTAGAAACAGTCCACTCTGGAGATCCTATGCGTTCAATATACATCTCTTGTTCTAAATGTGTTTACTAGTACAACTGGGCCCATAAAACAATGCCAATACCTCATCGTAACGGCGAGTTAAAAAATAATTTTTATAATTATATTTTGGAATATCTCTTTATTTTTGTGATACATTTCTAGTATTTCAAGAATCAAAAAGAAATTTAAAATCAGGTGACATTTTCTCACAAATGTTGAGTGGTGAATTGCACTAATTGAAATAATAATGTTTTGCAAACCGCGAGATTAAGTCAATTGAATTTGGGTATTTATTTATTTTTAATGATTTTTTAGTAAATAGTTCTGATGCTTTTCTTGATCAAAAAAAGTAATGACGGGGTCACGTGACACAATAAGTGTCTTCGTATGCTATTCAGAATAATAAATAGATCCCTTAAACAAATTTTCAGCATTACTAGCCTTATGTTTCTGCTTTAACCAAAACTTACTGAGATAAAGAAGATTGTTTCATTATATAGAAATGTTATCAACGAGAGATTGTTTGTGATTTACGTGCAGAGATTTTGATATGCCTTACAAACACGTTTTAACAGTAGTAAGTTCTGTAACATTTTTTCAATCTTCATCCCCATTTAGGCATTATTTCCTAGAACTGGTAATATTGGTCGTTTATTTATGAATCAGTTCGCATATCGTAACAATGTCATGTTTGCAAAAAGAAACATTATTCTTACAAGGGTCATATTAAAAGCAGATGAAAAGGAAGGTAAAAGGATGTGAAATGAGATAAAGAATTGCTACAAATGTCTTCTGAAAACTCTTACTCTATTTAAAAATCGTTCAATGTGAGAACGTCTACCGCCGAGAAAATAATCGTTCTAAGCTTTTGCCAAAACAACTCTCGCGACAGATTTCAATGTTTATGAATTTCCAGAGAAATGATCACATTTATACATATGAACCTTTTCAAAAAAGGTTTTATGAATTGTAAATGCTGACCAATTTTTGCCAATGTTATAAGGGAATTTTTTTATAAAGAAAACACTTAGCTTTGACTGCAAATGATGTGTTTTCTCATATGCGTGTAAGTGAAAAGCCTCCTTTCGATCTTCATTCATTAATTAATTAATGTCTTCTCATCCATTAATAATTTTCAGAACGAGACAGCAAAGCCTCGTCAAAGAGCAAAGGCCTTTCACCAAACGATACATTTTACTAATGAATGAAAAGTACAAGAGCAGTACAAAGATGAAGTTAAGCCAGGGAAGAAGTCACATGAGAAGACCACGTTTTTATTCAAAATAAAAGCAGAGGCAAATCGAATCAAGCTTACATGAAAGAACGAAATACTGAATGATTCATCGTAGTTATTACCGTACAGCACACAAACAGTACTTAACAAAGCACTTATAAAGTAAAAACAGATTTATGCATATTTACTAATTTTTCTAAATACCAGAAAAATCCTTCGTGATTCTCAAGGAAGGTAAAATATATTCAGTTCCATGGACGTACAGTTAAATAAAGTTTCTCAATCTTATTTTTTTTACTTATTAATTTAAAATTTGTATCAAACCTTGACACAAAATTAATTGTATTCCAGCATTCCGTCTCAATTTCATAATATCTTATCTCGTCTTTTGGAGAAAACCGAATTCTCTGTTAGTCAATTCATATTTTTGCTGTATTAATTGACATTAATATGTAGATAAATTATTTAATTAAATCTTCAAGTAACACGAGTATTAGCTAAAGGAGAAAGAAAGGTGCAATTTAAAATAAAACCACGTAACACGCAAGATCTTGCTTTTCAATTCACACAAAAAGAAAATTAAGATATCCATTTTATATTCCCCTTTCTATTATTCCTCCAGGAAAACAACGACCGTCCTTTAACGAAGGCGCTGTCTCTGCCCTCGCCGCCCGATAGAATCAATGAATTTCGTTTTAGCAACAAAAAACCCAACGCCAGATGGGTTTAAAAAAGGATTCCCAATATGTTTGTGGGGACATAAAACGTGCATTCACAGCGCGGCCACAAAAGCGGCTGTCGGACATCGATTTCCCCGAGAGGTGTACAAATTGCGAAAATAGCCGCGGGGCGGTGCGGCGGCGCGGGCGGGATTGGGCAAGGCGGAGGCGGGGGCGGGGGTGGGGTTGGGGACGGGTGACGCTGCGCGGGACGGAGCGGTGGGGGGTGGGGGATGCGGTGGGTAGAGGCGGAAGGTGGCGGAGGCGGAGGGTGGCGAGGGGGAAGGGTGGGGGCGGAGGGTGGTGGGGGCGGAAGATGGCGGAGGCGGAGGGTGGCGGAGGCGGATGGGGGCTGGGGCGTAGGGTAGCTGGGGCGTAGGGTGGGGGGGCGTAGGGTGGCTGGGCGGAGGGGGGCGGGGGCGGAGCTTGGCGGGGGAGGAGGGTGACGGGGCGGAGAGTGGCGGGGGCGGAGGGTGGCGAGGGCAAAGGGTCCCGGGAGCGGATGGTGGCGGGGGCGGAGGGTGGCGGAGGCTGAGAGTGGTGGGGGCGAAGGGTGGCGATGGGGAAGGGGGCAGAGTGTGTCGGGAGCGGCGGGGGCGGAGGGTGGCGGTGGGTAAGGGCGGCGGGGGAGGAGGGTGGCGGGGGGTAAGGGTGGCGGGGGAGGAAGGTGGCGAGGGAGGAATGTGGCGGGGACGGCGGGTGGCGGGGGAGGATGGTGGCGGGGGCGGAGGTTGGCGGGGGCAGAGGGTGGCGGGGGCTGAGGGTGGCGGGGGCTGAGGGTGGCGGGGGCTGAGGGTGACGGGAGCTGAGGGTGACGGGAGCTGAGGGTGGCGGGGGCGGCGGGGGCGGAGGGTGGCGGTGGGTAAGGGCGGCGGGGGAGGAGGGTGGCGGGGGGTAAGGGTGGCGGGGGGTAAGGGTGGCGGGGGGTAAGGGTGGCGGGGGAGGAAGGTGGCGAGGGGTAAGGGTGGCGGGGGAGGAAGGTGGCGAGGGAGGAATGTGGCGGGGACGGCGGGTGGCGGGGGAGGATGGTGGCGGGGGCGGAGGTTGGCGGGGGCAGAGGGTGGCGGGGGCTGAGGGTGGCGGGGGCTGAGGGTGGCGGGGGCTGAGGGTGACGGGAGCTGAGGGTGACGGGAGCTGAGGGTGGCGGGGGCGGCGGGGGCGGAGGGTGGCGGTGGGTAAGGGCGGCGGGGGAGGAGGGTGGCGGGGGGTAAGGGTGGCGGGGGGTAAGGGTGGCGGGGGATAAGGGTGGCGGGGGTAAGGGTGGCGGGGGGTAAGGGTGGCGGGAGGTAAGGGTGGCGGGGGAGGAAGGTGACGAGGGAGGAATGTGGCGGGGGCGGAGGGTGGTGGGGGCGGAGGTTGGTGGGGGCGGAGGTTGGCGGGGGCAGAGGGTGGCGGGAGCTGAGGGTGGCGGGGGCGGCGGGGGCGGAGGGTGGCGGTGGGTAAGGGCGGCGGGGGAGGAGGGTGGCGGGGGGTAAGGTTGGCGGGGGGTAAGGGTGGCGGGGGGTAAGGGTGGCGGGGGTAAGGGTGGCGGGGGAGGAAGGTGACGAGGGAGGAATGTGGCGGGGGCGGAGGGTGGTGGGGGCGGAGGTTGGTGGGGGCGGAGGTTGGTGGGGGCGGAGGTTGGCGGGGGCAGAGGGTGGCGGGGGCTGAGGGTGGCGGGGGCGGAGGGTGGCGGGGGCGGAAGGTGGCGGGGGCGGTAGGTGGCGGGGCAGAGTGTGGCGGGGCTAGGGGGCGGGGCAGAGGGCGGCGGAGGCGAAGGGGGCGGGGCGGAGGGTGGCGGGGGTGGCGGATGGTGGGGAGAGCGGGCAGCAGGGGCGTTGTGGGTGGGCGGGGCCGGCTAGTGGCTCTTGGTCGACGCAACGCGGTGCGGTGCGTCGTGATAGAGCCCCCGAGGCCCAGCGGGAGGGGGAAGGAGAAAATGCCCTGAGGCAAAGCCTGCGGAAGGAGTCGGCCCAGGCTCCAGCGCTCAGCCTTTCCCAGCGCCGAGTTTTGGGAGAAGAGAGTGGCGGATAGACGAAAGAGCGAAAGTGACGTAAATCTCTCTTAGAAGTGGTTGTGTGTTTGATGAATAGATAAGTCCTATAATCTCATATTAATTGCATTTGGCCAATTATTTTACATGGACACACGGCTTTTTTTAATGGTTATAAGTCGTATAACTAAGAAAATTATGTGAGTAATATTTACTTTTGTGTTACGTTAATTTAGTACGTTTTGTAATTTTGAGTAGAGGAAAATATCAGGATTCAAATTCACGATCAGGCATCGCCACACATAAAAAGACCTAGAGTTGAGAAAAAGGTTCCGAAATCTGTACATTCTATATTTCATTCTAATTTCTTGGTTTTGTGGATGCGTTGGAAACCAAATTTGCTGTTTTATACCATCCCATAATTGAACATATTCCATTCATATAACTCCATTATTCAAAGTGAATAGTGACTGGTCACAGTGAGTAAGTATAAATATAATTATAAAAAGTCATTGCGATCGTCAATGTATGTGAAATGAAGCGCAATATTTTATGAAATACTATGCGAGGCGATGAGGAGCTGAGAGAATCTGGTCAGAGATAGTTTGAAGAGATAATTTAGATCGGTTTTCACCAATCGTGATGTTCGAGTATATACGCAGAGAGATCGTCTTGAATAAAATGCTGCAAAGATATTAATTTACTAAGTTTGCATGTCTACTGTGTGAAGAGGTTGTGAAAAACTCAACAATTTCACTTCATCTCACAGATTTCTAGTGACCACAATTTTGCGCGTACTGATAATAAATATTTAGTTAAACAAATATATTATAATCAGTAATTTAATTCGTCGTCCGATTACTCTGATAAGTGATTTATGGTGTTTCCGGCAAATGGCAATTTATGGTGTTCTTTCAGGCAAATGTCGGTGCAGATCTCTAGAACATGGAGCATGATTCTTCCTTTCCTTTCCCGCCACCATTCCCACCCTTAAGGGTCAGCTAGGCCATCACCTACCCTCATTGATTCAGATCTCCACCAGTCAGCGGAGATATGGAATGCAAAGAGATGTGTCCGCTGGGAAACTACTTTGGTGGGAAACAACTAAAATAGTAACTGATAAATGTTTTATTGGAATGAGTTTCAACAAAAATGTTAAAAATTATTTAATTTATTTTCTTTCGCGTACCATTAACTACCATGTTTTAGTATCACACTTTAATTACTTGGAGGCGACCAGCAAATATTTGGTCTTTAAATCTTATTATTATGATCATCACTGATATAATGATCCCGTTACTGAATGAAAAATATACATTGAGATCATCTGTGCTACTGATATGTAGGCGATAGAGAATTCGGAGTAAAATTAGTAACGCAGGAAGAAAAGAGAAAATTACATTGGAGACTACATTCTCAACGGAGTTCTAAATTCGGATATTTGGAAAGAGTGAGAATAAAAACGAAATAGGACTGTGAAGTGGTACATGGCAGACGGCGAAAACTCATCCAGTGTAAAATTGACTAATAAAAAATATTATGGAGGAATGTAGGAAGAATGGAATTTTTGTAGATTAAAGAAGACATTAATATTTAATGAATGAGGTAAATAACAATTATCAACTAACGATTCGAGTCCTCAAGCAGACATGCTCGGCGAAGGCAAAAGCAAACGAATTTTGCGACACTAGATGGATCAGTATTTTCCCCCAAGTTGCAATCACAAAAAGGAATGAATATGGGAATTTAATATATCTTCTTAATTTCAAATATAGTCTTAAAAGAAAGGAAACATTCATCACATCTAACTTTCCTTTGAATGCTATTGAATAACTTTCCTTTAATGCTATTGACTCATTAACGGATACGTAAACAAGATAATGTGGCGTCATATCTGTCGCCAGTACAAACGTGCCAAATATCAGCCATGTGGACAGCGCTGGCGGAAGAGACGCTGGTCTGCACAAAGGCTAGGGAGCGAGAGAGAGGGGGTGCCGTGTCGTAGGTGGCAACGTGGAAACCCCGGAGCCGGCGGAAACGCGTCGACGGACACTGCGGGTGACGCGGTTCCGTCAGCCTGTCCAGAGGGTATATAGGCGGACCCCGACTTAAGAACTTTCTTCTGTTCTTCTGATTCTTCAGGTTTGGGCGCGTCGGTAGGGCGTCGTGTGGGTTGTGCGCGGCGTTGCATTGTAATGCATATGCTACCGAGGCGGGGAACCGAAGCCGGCGTGCTACGTCGTGACGGTAGGTGCGGCATACTCGCAGGTATGCTCGCGTAAGGTACTGGTGCATCACACCGGATATGGTAATTAATTATCGGGCCAGCGGTTGTGGTAACCAGGGAAGGTTCCTTCTTGTAACGGTCAAATTTATTTGTAAATATTGAATATAGTATTATGGTGTCGGAGTATTTTTATTCTAATAAATACTAAATATTGAGAAGCCGTTCACGTCTGTAATTATTTGCCCCGGCAAAGACGCCACACTAAGAGGAATTCTACACTATTCACATTCCTTTGACGTTAAAGAGAAAAAAACGTATTGTTCTTTTAGGAGATAATACCAACGATTAAATAATAGAAAACATTTTAAATTAGTATGTTATTCCCACATTATTGTTAACTAGCTGATTATTCGGCGTTTCTTGGATATTTATTTATTGCCAAAGCCATTCTAGTCACTCCCTGCTTTGGGACCTCGTTCGCTTAGCCAACCAACTCTCGAGACAAACAACCTTCACTCCGCTAATACTCCTCCCTACCTGAGAACGCAGTTCACATTCCCTTCTCTCATCCCAAGTCTTCGGTAACAATACAGACTAGATGTATTGCATAATGGATTTCACTAAACATTGTAAAGGACCGTACACCACCGTAGTGTTTATCGAACTCTTACAATTTATTGATACACTAGAGACTCCTGGATATTCCACGGCTAAGCTTATTAGTACCGTAAATGTTAGTGCATGCTTTCCCCTCGAGAGGTGGCGGTAATTTTCCTCGCTGGATGGTGAGATCCGACGCAGGTCTACCAATCAAATATCTCTCAGCATCAGGGCCACCGCCCCAGCCGGGACAAGCTCTAATCTCCCGACCGGTCTCCTGGCATGTGTGGTAGTGTAGTGCATGAAAAAAGTGTGTGTAGGTATGAGATGAGAATAGAACAAAGAAGGGAATGATCACGCGAGGTCTGTGGCCCGTTTGTTAGGATGCTACTCCGGCATTCACCTGGTATTAATCGGACAAACCATGGGAAACTACTGATCAGAATAGTCGGCCACTAGAAATTTCCTCCAAACAGCGACTGAAATCGATCTAGCTAGTGTCGAAAATTTGCAAGTGTCGGGACTCAAACCCTAGGACCTCACAATCAGAGACACTGCAGTGACATCACTTGAGAATTGCATCTTTGAGCCATCTGTCCCAGTACCTTTTACAAGTACTTGTTCAAAATTGCTTCAAAGTTCAAAGTTGCTGTTCAAAATTGCAACAATTGCTTCAGTGAATGAAAAGTTATTGTGAAACATACATACGTTTCTGAAATAGATGGCAAAAAGTGGGTAAATCATCCCTTCAGTCTTCTAGAGTAACGCATTTTACATTTTTGTCCACAATATACAATTTATACATGCTTCTACACATCATTCTACAACGCAACGTGTACTGGCAACGTGCGCCGAATCGAATTCCCCCCGCAGCGAAAAATCCGATCGCGCCTTCCGAGCACGGGCAGAATAGCCGTGTCACGGGTTCGCACGGGGGGGGGAGCGGTTCAGTGGCGGTGACAAAGCTGGAGGAGCAAAGGGCGCGAAGGGCGGCGCGGGTGTGGTTGCGAGGGTGGGGCGAGGAGTGGAGTCGAATGGAGGGGCGGGGACAGGAGAGGAAGGGAGTTCGAAACGAGGGGAATGGCGAGAGAGAGGGGAGGGGAAGGGTTGTGAGGGGAGGGTGGGGGAGGCGGGGATGGTAGAGAAAGGGAGTTCGAAACGAGGGGAATGGCGAGAGAGATAGAGGGGGGAAGGGTTGTGAGGGGGGAGGCGCGGATGGTAGAGGATGGGAGTTCGAAACGTGGGGAATGGCCAGAGAGAGGGGTGAGGTAGGGTAGTGATGGTGGGTGGGGGAGGGGGGAGGCGGGCGCCAAGACGCTCGCGCGCAGAGAAGACCGCTTTCGGTTCGCCCCAGCCCTCGAGGCGCCTCTTCTCGCGCGTTCGATACTCGCTTTCGAAACCGCCTCTAAAGCGCGGACGCCCGACGCCCGACGCCTTCGCCCTCGCAGGCGTCCGCGCGACCCCCCGCCCCCCACCCCCCTCCCCCGTGCAGGCAATTTACCGGCCGCGCTATCGGCCGGGTGCTCGTCCTGTAGCGGAAATGAGTGCTCCTCCCCCCACCCGCCCCGCCTGTGTTCCCCGCTTTGGCGCCTCCCCTCCCCCCTCCCCCCGCAGGTGGAGGTCGCCTGGCGCTCGGAGACGGCGGTGACGGCCGGGCCGCCGCCGGAGGCAGCGGGTGATGGCAGGCGGCGGCGGGTGGCTGACGACAGGATGGCGAGTGAGAAGCCCGTGATGAGGATGGTGTCGGTTAATACGGCGTGGGTGACGACGGCGAGGGAGCTGAAGACTCCCTGGGAAACGAGGCGACGGAAGACGAGCCGACGGGAGACGACGCGTCGGCAGATGGCGCGGGAGAAAATGGGAGCACAATTCGTAACAGATGGCGAGGAAGATTAAAAAAAACGCAAGGGAGGTAGAGGGCCTCCATTTCCACAGCGATTGCGATGAAGATACTGGACGTAGAGTTGGTAGTGAGAGCGTTGAGGTGAACGGAGATGGCGTCGATAGCGAATTTGTAGAATCTTCAGGCGTTTACGACTAGGATTACGAGAACATTGTATGCAGTAAGTAATACTACAGCGCGGAATGATCTCGATGTAGCAGGCAGGAAGGCCTCCGCGAAGCCTTGAGTCTTGGTTAAGCAACAGGGGTGTGTGTGCAGCGGCCCCGAGAACAACGGACGCCGAGTTGAGTACCGAGACTCGGTGTATGGAAGATGCAGTAAATGAGGCGAAAAGATGCTGAGCAGACAGATAAAAAGATGGGCAGAAGAAATGGGAACAGCGTGAACACTTCACCAGTTGTAAATGGATTGAAAATGAAAGTGTAATGGGGAGAATAGAAACGGGATCGAAGATGAAAATACCAAAAGCAATAGGGGTACTGACATAAGGGCTAATTTGATTCAAGTAATTTGATTTAGATCATTGGTTAAAATAAATTTTGAAAAAACGTTTAAATCACATTTCTTGATTTTAATAAGTCACTGTCTCATTGATTTGATTTTCTGTACCACAAATATTACATATCACTGTGTCATTTGGCACTTGCGTAAAATAACATTCATTGATTAACCAAATATTATGAAATATATATATATATATATATATATATATATATATATAATTAGGTCGCATTATCAATTTGCTATGCTTTTCTCTACACGGACGGGATGTTCTCACCCTATTATCTGTTACCCCGTAAATTATGATGAAATATCCCCTTGTTTGTTAGAGAAAGGAAAACAAAGTTCAGTTATTTTTATTTCTAAATTTAGTTAATATAATACTATCAGAGAACGAAGCCCATAGAAAAAATACAGTCGGGTTTTTATGTCTCGAGTTTACAGAAATTTTAAATTCCATCTGATCAACAGAATTTTAAAGGAAATGTATTAGCTTGAAATATTTAAATTAAATAAAACAATATAAAAAGAAAAAATAATTGCAATACTTGAAGTAATTTTACTAGGAATAGGGAAATTGTTTTTATATTGTTTTTATACCAATCATATTGTTGTTTGAGGACAGCAATATAATTTCGTGGATATTTTAATCAGAAATCTCATTTTTTGTTAGAACCAGAATAAAACATATGTAATAATTAAACGTCAAATATTAACAACAATAGCAATAATAACAATAACAATAATAATTAATAATAATAAATAATAGTGTTATTACTTCAATAAATTATGAATTTTTCTTTAACTATAATTAGCAAGAATATTTCAGCTATTATAAATTGTAATAAAAACAACAAAATTGAATTTTTATAAAAATCGAGTTATTTAATATTGATATTTTTTTACTTTTGTAATGATAACAGAAAAATAATAAGTTATTAGAATTGCAAGAAACTAATAGCATTGTAGACTAGGATAATGATATTTTAACCGATTAGTGCTACAAGAGTTTGGTATCTCAAAGAGAAGGACGACGATCGGTGACGGCAATAGAGAACTTTAAGTTCTTGATGGAAGCCAGAGGTCACGATGGCAGCTAACCCTTAGTTAATATCCCGAGGCGAGGGTGAGAGTGACATAAAGAGAGACAAGAAAAGCGATAATGCAAAACATGTAGAATGAGGACAAGAGAATACAGGAAGAACAGGGGGAAACAATTCAGAACAGATTGTAAGCAAGATTATTGCCGGAAAATGTTTCAAGAGCGCAGATGGCGATAATGATACCAAACCGAGCTGTAAGAGTGATGGTGAAGAAGGATGGCGACGATAGGGAGTTTGTAGAATCTCGAGGCGCCGATGTCTGCTTTAACGATTAGGCTTACAAGGGCTTTGTACATAGTGAATAATAGCATGACACGAAGTTGGCAAAGATGGGAGGTAGAGATACAGCTTCAACGACAGAGCAGTTATACTGATAAATGCACGAGATGAAACTCAAAAGTCACGAGAAGCATAAGAAGACAGTGTAAGCTGACGAGGACTGCAGGGGAAGAGGGTTAGAAGTAAAGAGAAAATGCAAGAAAATTGGAAATCATTTGAGACAGAGGACCAAGTAGAATCAAACATGAAACAAATGTATAGTTTGGAGTAATGAGCAGAGAGAGGCCGATTATAATATCTAAATTGCGATGAAACTAGTAGAGATTTTGTGTTCCTAATATCTGAAAACAATTACGACAACACTAATATCTATTATGCTGCAATACAAGGATGAGATCGAGTTGGTGAAAACGGCGGGCTCTGTGTCGGGGACAGCGAGGAATGCAACGAAGTAGGCGTTGGCATGCGAGGTGAAAGGTGCCACGGATCCCAAGATGCGCGCCAAGTTGCAGGCAAGAAGGTAGTACGGCTGCTGCGAGAGAATTGATGCAGAGTTAGCAGCGGATTTAGAGGTGGCGCCGAAAGTGATAATAAGAGCGGTGGAAGTATCAGTAGTCACAGAGCCGAGGGTAGTTCTGAAGGTGGCAGCAGTAGTAGTGATGGTAGTGACAGTAGAAGTGGTGTGGGTGGTAATGAGGGATGATTGTGTTGATGATGATGATGATGATGATGGTGATGGTGGGGCTGATGGCGGAGCTGATGGTGGGGGCTCTTTGTGAGGTTGGTGGTGGGCTTGGTGGCAAGGTTGGTAATGGGGCTGATGGTGGGGCTAATGGTGGGGTTGGTGGTGAGGCTGATGGTGGGGCTGGTGTTGGGGCTGATGGTGGGGCTGGTGGTGAAGCTGATAGTGGGAGCTGATGGTGGGGCTGGTGTTGGGGCTGGTGATGGGGCTGGTGGTGTGGGCTGAATGTGGGGCTGACGGTGGGGCTGATGCTGGGGCTGATGCTGGGGCTTGTGGTGGGGCTGGTGTTGGGGCTGATGGTGGGGCTGGTGGTGGAGCTGATGGTGGGGGCTGATGGTGGGGGCTGATGGTGGGGCTGGTGGTGTGGGCTGAATGTGGGGCTGACGGTGAGGCTGATGCTGAGGCTGATGCTGGGGCTTGTGGTGGGGCTGGTGGTGGGGCTGATGGTGGTAGAAACAGCCATTTAGATGGCTGTGGGGCGACGGGGAAGGAGTGGAGCAGACGCAGCCGAGAATCGCGTCGGAAGACGGGTGGCGGTGGCGGAGGGCGCGTGGCAGAGACTGCAGAAGTCGCAGCGGTGGCGCCCCTTGCTGGGAAGGGCCGAGACGCGGGGGCCGTCGGCGAGGGATCCGCCGCTCGGATTCTGGCCGTTAATCTCGGCGCCCTGCTTTTGTTCTTTACGGGTGCCGAAATTGCCGGAGGGAGTGAGACTTCAGCGGCGGGGGTGGAGGGGGTTGACGAGCGGCCGGTGGAACGAGCGAGTTCCCTGGGCACGGGACGTGGGCGAGGGACATGGGCGAGCGGCGTGGGCCGTGGTGCGAAGGACGAGGGGCGAGAGGCGATGGGCGAAGGGCGACGGACGTGGAAGCCAGGCGCGAGGGGCGGGGAGAAGGGGAGAGGGGTGAGAGGAGAGGATTAAGGGGCGAGGGGCAAGGGGCAAGTGGCGAGGCGCAAGAGGTGAGGGGCGATGGCCAAGGGGTGAAGGCCATGGTGGAGGGGCGAGGGTGGTGGCGGGGGCCAAGAGGCGAGGGGCAAAGGGCGAGGGACGAGGGACGAGAGTCGAGGGACGAGGGACGAGTGACGAGGGGCGAGGGGCGAGGGACGAGGGGCGAGGGGCGAGGGGCGAGGGGCGAGGGGCGAGGGGCGAGGGGCGAGGGGCGAGGGGCGAGGGGGCGAGGGGCGAGGGGCGAGGGACGAGGGGCGAGGGGCGAGGGGCGAGGGGCGAGGAGCAAAGGGCGAGGGACGAGGGTCGGGGGTCGTGGGGCGAGGGTCGAGGGGCGAGGGGCAAAGGGCGAGCGACGAGGGACGAGGGGCGAGGGGGCGAGGGGCGAGGGACGAGGGGCGAGGGGCGAGGGGCGAGGGACGAGGGGCCAGGGATAGGGGCGTAGGCGAGCAGCGAGGGCTGGAGCCAACGCGGGCCACCTGGGGGGGGGGGGCGGCACGCGAGCCCTCCAGGCCGCGCGCCACCGCCCGTGGGAAAGGACGCCGCGCTGCGCCGCGCCGCGCCGCCCTCCGAGACGGATCGTTAGGGAAGCAGATGGGGGCGCAGTTGGCCGCACCTTCTGCCTTGCTACCGATCCGCGCCGGATTTCTATCTCCCTCTCTCTCACTCTCTCGCTTGCAAGGGGCGCGTTTCATTCCTCCCTTTCGCTCTCGCTCTCGGGTTTCTCCGCCGCTCTTGAATTTGTGTTCCCCTTTTCGTTCTTTCACTCCGTTCACTCGACGTTTCCATTGAAGCTCTGCCATTCATTATCGTCCCTCCCTAGGGACTTCACCTGACTTCCCTTTCACCTCTTCCTCTAATCAAGGTCATTAGTTACTTTACTACATTCTATATATTTCTCCCTTTTTGCTTAAAACACACAACCACATTATCTTAAAGCACACGTAGTATTTATCTAATAAAAACTTATAATTAATTATTAATATCGGTGGCGTAGATTGTGTGTCTGTGCATTTCATTCTCAATATCAATAAATATAACAGTAAGAGAATTATAACATAAATTGTTAATGTTTTGCACATTCAACAATGATTTATATTTATGTAGTAATTATATCATTATCAAATTTAACGACGTAGCGTTGTTTTTAAATCTAGAGAATTAATCTGTAATATGCAACAATTAAGCAACTACGTGAGATCTCACGACTATTAATTTTGAATGAACCAGAAGCCATCACCGAGACATTTTGGCGCTAATGGCAATGCTTTATTAAAATTAATGTACAATATTGGTTTCAACGAGATTACATCTTGTTTATCCACACGTAATCAGCGATTGCGGTTGGAATTGATTTTTCGAAACTGAATTTGACGCCCCTTTTCCACAGCGGTTAGTACAGTTTACAATATACATATGAATGTGTGGTGCCCCCGACCGCCGCTGCTATGCCATTTTGCGTGTACCCTCCCATCCTCACACCCGTCCTCCCGCCCCTCTGCCGGGTGTGTCGGCCGCGCACCTGGTCCCGCCCCAATCCCTGCCCGCATCACCACAATTCACTTTGCAAATCTGCCTCACGTCGCATCGCGTCGCGTCGCCTCGCGGCCGCTCGCGAATGGGAGATGGAGAGAGATACCCCACGCAGCGCGGTGGCTGGACCCGTGTTCGTGAGCTCCCTCAAACTTCTGGTAATCTTGATAGATGCAGTCGGCTCCCTCTCTCACCCCCCCCTCTCTCTCTCTCTCTCTCTCGCTCGCTCTCTCTCCGACCTGAACTTGAACTTCAATAATGTGTTCCGATATCTGTCTTCTCTCCTATATCCTCCTGCTTTACAATGAGGCCACGTCAGCTGGCGGATATAAATTTCGCTGTCATTTCCGTGGATATTCACATTCTGCCGGTGTGTCTCCTATAATTTTGGCATTTGATTTCCAGGGGCGTGCGATATCTGATCCTTTTTCCAATTCTTATTCATTTTGGTCCGTGACAAATGATGAAAAACTATGCTGTGCGTTACGGCATACTCAAATGCATTTTGGAAATAACGTTGGGAGACAAAACGTCTCACTCATCTAACTGTAGGATGTAGTACATAATACTAACATATTTTAGGGAATATAAATAAAGCGTTTTTATATATTAATGGGGTTTATAAAACTATTTTTTCTACTATTTGGAAGTTTTCAGAAATTTTTCATAGATTAAAAGTGCATAATTTTGATTCCTTTTCTGTATCTCCATATTACAACATAAGTAACTAGTTAATAGGAAATAACATAAAAATATTTTATTCCAAGTGTTATCATGTATGAACCAAAAGTCTCGATACTACACACTTCCACTCTGCAACATTACTCATTAAAATCAATCTTTTGATTCGTTGAAATAGAATGTTCACTAGATAAAAACTACCATGCAGGTACTGTACTGCGTCATTTATCTATTATACTACTTCATGTGGATCATTTAGTTCTGCTGTATTTAGGTCTCCCAGAATTTTATGCCACATCATTACATCTATTTGTATGCCACATCATTATAAAAGTACAAACCTATTGCAGAAATTGTGTTCTCATCTGTAAGATGAGACGAAAAGAAAGCATTCGGTGAATTAACTTCGTCTCCTGGAGGTCGAAATATGACGTTGAATATTCCTCGTGATATTTCCAGCACTTCTCTAATTAATTACCCAACGAGCTTTCCATTTAATTAACTGTCGGGCCTCACATCTCATCTCGCCAGAAATACACGAATCGTAGTTTCCCACAGATGTACAAAAAAAAACTTCTCCCCGTTCCTTTGCTCGCAGCCACGTACCACCAAATATGTGCTGAACAAAGATACTCTGCGAAATTCAACACAGGAAAACTTCGTCTGCGCTTGTTTACTTATACCCTTATTTTTCACTACGATGATTCTGAAACGAAGTTACACGGTGCTTTCCGAGTTCCTTCTTTTCGACACCAGAGAGAGAAGCGGACTTCCAGTCGACGCAACAGGCCCGCAGGAGCGGCGACGCAACCCGCCACGAAGTTATGTTTCAGCGCGCTCGAGGTTGCATACTTTGCAGGCGCAAAATTTTGCGTGAAGGTGGGAACAGATGAAAAACTTTCCTGTTGCGTGTAGCAAGATGAGATGAGATACTAGGAAACAATAAGCTGGAAATCGATTGACGTTTGAGTGAAAAAATAAAGAAAAATATCGTCGTGTTCTGTATTATTACGGACGCATGCCAATGAGTTATTGCATTCATGAACAGAAGGACATTATCTTAATCATAGTGAATGAATGTCAACAATATTTGAAGCGGATCAGTCTCTTTTCTTTTCTCTATTTCAATATTTTGGAAATTATATCTTTAGATATTAGGGTTTATTTCAAACATTCAAATTAAACATATTCGTGTGTATTGTTGCAATATTATAGTTACAATTAAAAATCATTGTCAATATTTCAGCACGTTTTAGAAGTTTAAATATTCTGTTTTTTATAATTTTTAACTAGTATTATCTTATTTATAAGTTCAACATATTCGTTCTATCTTCCCATATTCACAGACGTCCAGAATGAGCTTTTGTGTCACGTAATTAAAATTTTAAAAATAAGCCTTTGTCCCTCATTTTATACCTTATATATTTATCTTTGTGATGATAATATGTTCTTCATTGTTTTCCCATTCCGGCTTCCAGATATTTTCGTGACTTAACAACTTCCAGATTAAAAATGAATCTATGTATTATGAATAAACTTAGATAATTTGAAGTTACATTTATGCCCAGAAGCAAAACAAGGAGCCATCTCAGCATTTGCCCGAGGATCACGGAAACTGGACGAAAACCTGATTGAGATGGGGTCATTGACCCAGAAGCTGAAATACAATACTTGTTACAGGTTCTTTACAATTATACAATCCAAAGAGTATAAAATACATTAAATTTCATTGTTAAAATTAATATTACTTTCCTTTTGGATGCTCGGTATAGTCTCTAATTGTATAGAAACAGTTGTGCAGCAGAAAATATTTTACTTGTGACTTAAACTTTTGTCTCGAATTTAATCGTTTAATGTCATCTGGCAAGGTGTATTATATGTGAATTTTTTGCAGTGAGCTGTTGATACTGTCACCTGATGAATATGATTACCACGTCGAGTGTTGTAGTTATAGACAACGGCAAAAGGCATGAATAGCGCTATTTCAGTTGTGACGTGTCTGAGAAGTCACATTCCGTTGTTTGGGTGTTTTCGAATTATGGCTGGTGCGGTGAATCACGACGCCACAGGAGGAATCGACGGCGGCGGCGGCGGCGGCGGCGGCGGCGGCGCGGTAGCGTCTTCCACGTCGCGCCTCCCGAACAGCCACCCGCGCGCCTCGCGGCCATCCGGCGAAAGTGGCGCGCCGCCGTATCGGCCCCGCCCCCGCACGCCCTCGTAACAAGGGAAAGGACCCATAAATTCGCTGTCAATCTCACATATATCGGCGCTTCCGTGTTTAAAGGCTTCTCGGCGACGGCGTTCTTCAACGTCCGATGGGTTCCTGATGGCACTCGGCGGCGCCTGTGAAGGCCTGTGACTTAGAGTAAGTGATGGGACGCAGGCAAATGACGACAGCGTTTTAGAACTCTTGCCATCGCTCCGTGACGTTAGAAGTTGACATTAAAAAATCAAGGAGAAAAATGTATTTTTTTGCTCATGAAATGATAGTAGGATGCAATGAGAACGATAAAAAATAATTTTAATGGTATCGTTAGTCCTTGAATTTCAACATCCAAATTAAAAACAGTATTTTTAAAAGTTGGTTGAACGGGAAATTTCACTCATTTCGTTACAAAAATATGTTAAAATAGTATAATGTGGAGAAGACGATTTGTATATGTTGTGTTTTATTCTTGTTTCACTTTTTCTTCCTCTTTCTTGTCGACATGTCTCAAACCTCTTTGGTCAGTCTTCCCTGAGAATAAAATTTTGAATACTGCTTTGTCAGCTTCGCTTTTTCAGAGCGAAAGTTCAGTTAAGTGATTATTCCTTAACCTCAGGAAGACAAACTGAAATACAATTTCGCCACAAAACATTGATCTCACGGCGGCTGACATGATATCTATACTGTTCACGAAAATCTGAAGCACTGCATCTGTAATGAAAAACCCTCATAAGAATATTCGCTCTTTGCTATACTACCTGAAGTACCAAAAAATATTTTGCCTTAATGAAACGTTACGACTTTCAATACGAGGATTAGAAACCACATTTACATAAAGAGTAATAAAGTTAATACATTTTTACGTGTGATTAGTACTTTAGTATTTCTGAGCAAAGGTTTTATAATTTGTTGTTTTGCTTTATAAAATGTATTAATCTGCTGGTAACTGTAACTTTCTTCTCTATTAAAAAAAGTTAGAATAGTAAGTAAAACATATGTGTAGGGAAGAGATAATGGCATTTTATTGACGAAATAATGAAATAAGGAGAAATTATTATACTTCCTTAAGAAATAGGAATAGTTAATTAATTAAATGTTTTTGGAAAGTATATTTTAGAAAAATAAACGAGTGAATTAATGAATCTGAATTTTAGAGAACAATGATTCCGATCTAACTCGACAACAAGAACACGCACAACAATATCTCAACTATTGTCTACTTTTGCATTCACAAAAAAAGCTCAAATTATAGTGGAAGTTGTCACCCCTATGAGATAAAGACGTGACATTTTTTTAAGAATGAAATGCTTTTAATTAACCTCGCCATCATTAACCTGCATGTTGTTGTGAGTTTCGGAATAAAAATTTGCCAAATCATTTGTAATTTTAAAAGAGAAAAGCTCAAAGGAAACATATTTTCTTGCCACCTTCCGCTCCCGGCTGCGCAGCCGTCTGCGCTGTCGATCGCAGCGTGCGTAGGCCCGTCTCCCACCCGCTCTCAGCAATGCCAACATTCCCGCCCCACGGCCCGCCCCTACATCCGCAGTGCACCATCCGCCGGCCCACAGAAATCCCCAAACCGCCGGCGAGGCATACGGAATGAAGGCTTATTCAGACGGGGCCGCCGTGGCGGCGACGGCTGCGGCCCGGAGACGGCGCGAGAGGAGAAA
This sequence comes from Gryllus longicercus, assembly GCA_038098605.1. NCBI lineage: Eukaryota > Metazoa > Arthropoda > Insecta > Orthoptera > Gryllidae > Gryllus > Gryllus longicercus. Next base: position 42,596 of record JAZDUA010000814.1, on the reverse strand, counting down.
GGTGGTTCACGCAAGGGAGAGATCGGAAGAGTAGATAGGCGAGTTGAGATACACGGGCCACGAGGCAGGCTGGTTGATTATTTCCAGGTGCGTGAAATGGTCATTATTGACACAGGTGCATTGCATGTTATCCTTTGGGAAGTCGCGGAGATTTTCCTCAGCTGGAATGTGCTATCCGGTGCCGACCTACTTGTCGGCTTGTGGGTGTTTCCCACCAGGAATCCTGCTTTGCTTCAGCCAGGACAATATCTAAGCTCCCGAATGGTCTCTCGACATATATAGTGATGTAGTGCACTAAGTGTGTGTAAGGGAAGAGGAGAGAAGAGAAGATTGTGAATTTAATTTAATTGAATTGAATTAATGCCTTATTTTACGTGGCGAGACTTAGGCCATGAGGTCTGCTCTTCCGTCTGACCACGCAAATTTCGCTACGCTCCTTTCACCAACTAGCAGAGAACGGAGGTATTTCTTGGGCGAGAAAGAGGCGATTTGAATTTAGCTCAGGGGCGTCATTTACGCTTGAGGATCTTTTACATGCAAGTAAATCTACTAACATGGGACAGCCGGCTTTACTTCCCCTCCGAAGGATGGCGTACGAAGGATTTTTTCGCCCTTAAAAATCCACGGGTTTGTACCTGCCAACTTGGGTACAACAGTCCGATACGCTAACCGTTACACCATCACCGCGCGTTTGTGCGTGGTCCGTGGCCCGTTTGTTGTGGTATTGCTCCAGCATTCGCCTGGTGTTGGTCAAAGTAACCACAGAAAACTACCAATTAGAGCAGTCGGTCACTGGAAGTCCTCTCCGGACGAAACGAAAGAACAAGGCAAAGCGTCATGAGGTCACCTTGGCGAGCGAGTAACAGGAGAAACAGGTCAGCAGGGCAGAGAGCGAGGCGGAAAGTGGGAGACGTATATAACGGAAATGAGCCAGAGGCAACGCAACAGCCGGTCAGGGGAACAGCCGCTCAGAAACGAGAGTGACGAGTGAGGGCAGAGTACAGTGCGCCTCAGCAGCAGCCAGTCGTCAGAGCAGCGTCGGGTCGAACATCAAGACCCCGAGCATTGCAACATCCGGGCATTAGGTCAACAGGGCGTTGATGTGTTGGGGTACAAGGACATTGGGGCATCGAGATATCGGTGCCGCAGGGCTGCTAAAAATCTGGGGACAGGAACAGCGGGGTTAGGGAATAGTGAAACATGTGAGCAGCGAGCAGCGAGGTGGAGAATGAAGGCGGGGAACTGACGAATGAAGAGCAGAGGGGAGGCGCGGACGGGTCTTGGGACAGCGAGATAACCACACAGGTAAAGTAGCGCTTCGGCGGGGTGTAGCAAGGTCGGTAGGTCGGCAGCGCGGTGCCGAAAGCGGCAAGGGCGGCGGGATCAGAGGCAGCGAGGTCACGGGTCGGAGGGAAGAGGGAGACGGAGAAGGCGAGGCACGGTGGTGAGGGCGGCGAAGCGACGCGGTGAAAGCAAGACTGGTGAGCGCGGCCGAGGCGGAAGCGGGGGGCACGGGCAAGAGCGGGAGCATGGAAAGGGATGGGGGAGGGCGGGGGGAGGGCGGCGCCTGCAGCCACAACTTCGCCGCCGGGCTGTTCAAAGAAGCGGTGCAAGGAGGGCGCGAGGCAGGAGTCGGGAGTCGGGAGTCGGGAGGCGGGAGGCGGGGGGGCGGGGGGCGGGAGGCGGGAGGCGGGAGGCGGGAGGCCGGGGGCGGGAGGCGGGAGGTGGGAGGCGGGGGGCGGGGGGCGGGAGGCGGGAGGCGGGAGGCGGGAGGCGGGAGGCGGGAGGCGGGAGGCGGGAGGCGGGAGGCGGGAGGCGGGAGGCGGGAGGCGGGGCGCGGTGGCGGAGAATACGTTCACGTCCCTCGCTCGCCCGATATCAATTTTTTGCTACGCGGCGCTCGCTTTTTCGGCCAACAGTAGCGGCACACGGAAATTGGCCAACTGCTAATGAGGACCTTCTGCCTCCCACCCCGGTTCCCCACCCCAACGCCGGCCGCGCCCGGGCCAGCCAACAGCTGCACCGCACGCGTATTAGGACACCCCCTGACATTCAAAACCAGCTTGCGAGCTTCGATCGATTTTTTTTGTTCTTTTGTACGCGTGCGAGTTCATGTTTTTTCTACAATGAGAATATATTGAGACAGATTTCAAGACATGTTTTTCGTAAATAAAGTTCATGAGATTTAATATTACGTTTCGTGTGGATAAGTTGTTTCAAATGAGTTCAAACATTTAAAGCTTTAAGATCACATATTCCGCAGACAATATATTACGGATTCATTGCCAATGAATGAGCAGGCGAAATATGGCTCTAAACGACCCGAACATTATCATACACGTATTCGCTATAAATAACAGGAAATTCAAGGCATTTCTGACTCAAATTTGAGATTCTTCTCTACTACTCCTTCCCACTGTTCATCCCGACGCAAAATCGAAACTCTACAAAGTTTGTAGCGCCGAGGAGTGTGAATGCAACCGACCTGCACGTAGTGGAAAGGTTGTAAGTTCGAATCCTTAAGAGATGAATGTTTTCACGTTGCCTTTGTGGCTTGGAAGGCCATGTTAAATCACCATGTATCAAACAGAATGCTTCCTAAAGAAGGTGTGTAAATATCACAATATTTCAAAATAAAACAAATCTTTCTTCAAAAGAATATGCTTTTTGGTCTAATTGTTTAGTTAAATATTTGTACGCGAAATAAAATACATGCCATTTCAGAGCAATAAGCAAAAAATACAGTTTCAAAATAGCATTAGTATTTTTTTCTTACATTTAAGTTAAAAATTATTCACACTCTTTTATAACTTTCCGCTCACGTTTTAGTAATAAGCGACAATTCTACTTTAGAACTTCATCAATAATGTACTTGGACAATCAATCCATTTCCGTACGATCATGTATATGAACAAATAACAACTGAAGATCATCTACCAATAGTAATGTATTCGCTTAGCTTACCTAACATATTGAGCTTCTTACGTTCCTGTATCAGTACTCCCTTCTAATAATTTTATAATATTGATAGGAAAAAATAGTGTAAACTCGTTTACAATGTTGCGTTATTGCATTCATACAAATTTGAAAATTTGTTTCTAATGTAACTCGTTCTTACATTATAAATCGTAACATTACTAGCTAGCCGCATAATATTCTGTTTCTTAAAACGAGTTATCTTTTCACAAAACTATATCATTTTGGACGATTTATTTAATTTTTACGTAGTAACACCACACAGTGACACGGTTTGTCAAAATGGACCTTGATGGATTCAGGATGCAGTTTTCCATTTAAAAACCTCTGTGCAATGTGCTGAATGTTCGCAAGAATGCAATTAGTTCTTAATTATTTCTTTAACAATATACTTAACAACAACAAGAACAAGAACAATAATAATAATATTAATAATAATAATAATAATAATAATACAGAGTGCAAACTCATCAGTCTTTCATTTCGCAGTCATTCTTTAGAAATGCTTTACTAATTTCCAAACTTTCCAGGCTTCATGAACGCCAGTGTTCCAGACGAAATACCAATACGTGCGCCGTTCCTCCAACCCCTTCCCAGCCGGTCTCCGTCCCGCTGCTCGTTTTGGTTCGTCCGAGGGACGTGGATTTCGAGTCCGCCATTAAACGTTTACGTTAGAGCGTATAGCGGTCTTCTTTAAAAATAAGCGCCCGGGTCCAGCGGTCCCACAATATATTCCATGGATGTTGTAAACCGTAACTCCATCTGGAGTGGTGCAGTTAAAATTCAAATGATACCATTTTAGACAATATTGTGGGACATCAACATGAATGTCTATAATTTAAAAGAAAGTATGCCAAGTATAAAAATAAACCGCTTCGTTTCAGACCTAATGCACAAAACCATCCATTTAACGTAATAACCTTTAATGTTTAGACTTTAATATTGGAGTACAATCCATCATAAACATGAAGGTTGGAACTAAATTTGGAACAATTGATTTCTCTACAATAGGAGAACCATTATAAAGGGCGAAGCAAAAATTGGCAACAATCAGACAGAATTCAAGATGTTCATGATTAAATGTTCGTCAATAAACGATTTTTCCTGTATATATTCCAATTGATGGTCTCCCTAAATCAGTAGTGTCAACAGGATTCCACCGCCTGCGGTGTAACTTTAGATGTAATGGATACGTCCTGAACCTGGATACTTTCCAATTTCTCAACCATTGCTCTCATGTAGTTTGTCAGCCTTTGTCGGTCATAGTACCTATTTTGGGGGTCATGAGATTTTGACGCTTTGACCGGGTTAGTGATATAGAACCAGGTTGGACCCATACAACACTCGTCATGGGCTTTTGGCACCGCAAGCTGCAGATCCGATGCGGTGCTCACAACTGGCACACTCTTCACATTAATAACCGGAAGAGAGAAAGGAATTAGGAAAGGATTTCCAAGAATAGTTGATACACGGTGTCTTAGAAAGCACACTATTCCACAATACAATTGAAAACATCATTGTCAGAAGCGAGATTCACACACACACACAGTCTAGGTGTTTTAAGGTGGTTATTGACGGAGTGTCTCAATCTTCTTTGCTAACGGACTGACCTAACTGGCATAGAAGTTTCCGTTACCACAAAGACCATTCAAACACAGCATTTTGAGTCGGCTGACAGCTTACGAGTTTTGCAAATGTCAAAGTTTCTTGTTATTGTATTTTCAAAATATAAATGTATGACATGGAAAACTTGGTTCATAACATTAATTCATTCAATGAAAACAATAATCAGAAATAATGCATAAAACATACAATGTAATATACAGAAGTTGACTTGCAAATCTATAGCCCAGTTGGCCAAACATTTTTATTCATCGTGCATGTTACTCCGTTTATCTGCCATTATCACTCCACAACACTCAAGCAAAAAAAACTGTGGTTATATCTGAAGAGATACTCTCAATGTGGAATTGGCCGCGCTGACTCTATGCTACCTTTACTGTAATGTTAACCTGGAGGAACTGGGCCCGAGTCTCGGAGGTAGCAGGTTTTTGTCATTAGCTGTAAAGTTAGATCGATTTGCGTCACCATATGAAGAATAATTCGACCATAGAAGACTTGGCTGCTCTTACTAGTAGTTCTTCGTGGTTTTTACGATGAACACCAGTCGAATGCCGGAGCAGTACCCTAACAAACGCGCTACGGTCCGCGCACTATTTTTCCTTACTCATCCTTGTCATATAGTCTCCCCTTAAACACACACACGCGCGCGCGCGCGCATATACACTAACACTAACATCCACTACACTACTATAAAAGTTGGAAGATCAGTCGGGAGCCGAGATCTTGTTTCGGTTGAGCCGTTGACGAAGATACATCGCAAGCCGACATTTAGGTCTGTGCCGAATCTTACCGGGGCATCCACAACGCCCCCTTCCAGCTTATAACATACACTACGCTTACGCAACTATAGACCTATGTAGTAGACGCCCCCGGGAACGATAAATACTAACTCAAGCCAAACTACGAGCTTACGCGATAAGAACCGCTCCGCTTTGAAAACAGCCACCATTGTCTCGCTGATATTTAGGAACGCGTTGCTTCGCGAGACGAGAACTTATTAATTCCTCGCGCCGTCCGCTCGCTCCCTCGCGCGCCCGCCAGCCCGCATCCCCACGGCGACGCCGGGCGCCACTCGAATCGCTCGCGGAGAATCCTACAAGTGGCACGAGCGACCTCGCTTCGCTTATCGCGCCGCTCCCGCCGGAGCCCGCCCTTTCGGCGCGCTATCTGACGCCCGCCCCGCCCCGCCCCGCCCAACCGCCCACTCGCCGAGAGAAAGGGCAGCCGAAAATCCCCGGGGGATCGCAGAATCGCGCTGCTCTCCGTAGCGCCGCGCCGCGCGTGCCGTGCCCGCCCGGCTTAAAGACGCTATGGGCGGTGTGGGGGTGGAGGTGTGAGGCGGTGCCGCCTCCCCTCCACCTCCCCCTCCCTCTCCCCCTCCCTCTCCCCTCCCTCTCCCCCTCCCTCTCCCCCTCCCTCTCCCCCTCCCTCTCCCCCTCCCTCTCCCCCTCCCTCTCCCCCTCCCTCTCCCCCTCCCTCTCCCCCTCCCTCTCCCCCTCCCTCTCCCCCCTCCCCCTCCCCCTCCCCCTCCCCCTCCCCGACTTCCCGCCGACGACGTCCGCGATGCGGTTGCGAAACAACCGGCGAAGTTTCGCCCAATTCGAGAAATGGCTTCAGTTGATTTGTCGACTGGCTAAGTTAGCGTCAAAGGCGCGGATGTTATTGAATTATTGTTTTGTTAAGTGGACAACTGTGTATTATTTGTCTTCATTATGGATGAAAGATGAACGTATAACGAACGGGTTTGATTTCTTGATGCGTTTAGCACATCTGAGAGAGTATGGAAGCAACATAACACAACGTATTCAGAGAAATTGTTTTAATCGAAATATTTACCAATATTTACTTAGAGTTTACAAATATTTATTACTCTGAATAATAATTAATTCATATTAACTAAAATTTATATAACTAACACGTGATGTCTCTTCCAGAAATTAAAATAAGTAAAATTCGATAACACAAAGTTAAAACCTGCGTATTTAACCGTACATTATCAACTGTAATTTTATATTGCGTATATAATCCAATGGAATGAAAAGTTTCAATTTACCTATTTTCCTGCGCAAATGTGTTTCATCACTTAATTTTCAATTGAATAGATAGTTGAAGGACGTTATTCGCTGTCCTGCGGAGTTTTTATAACAGGAAATATTTTTGTCATGAAGAGGCAAAAATAATGGGGGAAACCAATAAAACGATAATAATAATTTATTATATAAAGTTTGATACTAAAAGACGACACGTTTATAACCTAATGGCAATGAGAACTAAATGACAGCCAAACTGCTTTCATTTCTCTTTTCTTTCATCACCAATTTTTGGGGCAGTTTTTGGAAAATAAACAATTTTACCGAAAGGCAAAATAACCTATGCACTACTGTTACACCGTACGCTTTCCCTTTGCAGTAATTTCAGAGTATTTTACAAAAGTAATCCAGATATTTCATTTTTTTGAAGCAACAAATACGCACATAAATATAAATTTAATTTAATTTACTTTTATGACTTAATTCTATAGTAGTCGTCATTCTTCCTGTTGTTTAAGAGATCTTTAACATTCACCAGCCCCTCCCCCGACTTCCTTCCTTTCATCCCCCTGAGTCTCACAGTGCTTTCCCTACACTAACGTATTCACGGGGATCGAATGGGGGATGTTAGGACAGAGGGCGGGATTAACGGGAATTGTTCCGGGTTACATGGATCGAATCAACTGAGCCATTGCAATGGAGAGCAGTTTGGGCTTCACAACTCCAATTGACTGAAGTGTCAGCTTCAATGCTCTCTCCAAATCCACGACACAACTGTGCGAATTGGGGCAAAACCGCAACAACACGCTCAAACGATCGATTTAAAATTCTCGCCTGTACTCGTGGAGAATAGCTTCTTTCTAAATAAAATTTTGTTAAATAAATTGACGGAATGAATGCACTGACTTTTATTATTGGGTATCTAATATTCATTAATAATAATTTGATGGACTATGTAACGAAAGAAATTTTCTGAAGGAAGTTAATTTAATCTTAGACGGAATTCATCTTTGCCCTATTTGAGCATCCATTAAAAAGATGCAGCACCTTGAAATGAATGCTAAGTAATCTAGAGGTTTAATCTTACTATCTCACCATTGCTAAGCCAGCTAAATTTTGTTTCAAAGGAAAAATTATTTAAAACTCAAGAATAGATGATTTCATGTAACACGCTTTATAAAATTATTTATTGTACTGGATTAAAATTTTAAATTTTGTACTGGATTAAATTTTTGAGTAATTTTCGACGTTCATAATAATTTTTAACTTGCACTAATCTTTGCAAGTTGTAACTGCACGTGCAAAATGTTCGTAAGTGAAAGGGAGTGAAACAAAATTCGCTGGATGCCATACAACGCAGACATACGTTTTTCTTTTTTATCGTGATGGTTTAAAGATCTTCAATTAATTACTAAATAATCTTCCCTTAATTACTAAATCGTGAAAACGTTATTAAAAAAAAGATGTTTCCTTTTATCCGTTTCAAAGCTGATGTCTTTTCCTCCCAATCATTTCGTAGCACTGCATGAAGCTTTCTTCCAATTAACTATTATATAAATTCTCCTCATTAAGAACAGATTTTCATATTACTATCTCTCTTAGGAAATACAAAATATAGATGAGCATCAGTATGTTTCATGTTGCAGAATTACTGCACAGCGTCGAAACAATTATTCAATCAGAAGCCACAAGTGAGAACATTATCTGCGGTCGCCCACATCTAACGTGTATAATTTCGCTCTCAATGCGGTCAGAAAGTGACCGCAGGTGATGAGCTCGTAATACTCTTACCATTTAATGGCCCTGTACAACAGCCGCACGATTTCATATTTGATTGAAAAGTACATTGAAATTACGAATATATAGTTCTAGTAACATATTAATTAATTGAACCATTAATTTACATTTAATTCACGTCACTTTAACTAATTTTTTGTTTAATATGGATTCAAGAAGAATGAAATAAATAGAAACAATGTCAGGATTATGAATACATATCTTCAATCAACTGACCCGAGATGTGATATTCAACACATTTTAACTAGAGCTACCTTGACCGAGGTTTCTCCGTAATAAAATGCAGTGACATACCTGTTTGTATACGACGTATGATATTATCTAGGCTGTCCGGGGCGAGCCGCATCTCTCATGTGATGGTTGACTATGACATTCACAGCTCGTACCGAACAGCCTATTATATAGGTTGTTCGGTATGCGCTGTGACTCTGTCATTGTCAACCATCAAAACTCCACCCGCGTTAGGCTACGCAATCATTGTATGTGAAGAGAGGAGAAGCGAAGACAGGAGACGCGAGGGGTTGGATTATTTCAACTTAAAAATAGAACATATGATACATAGGGTATTGTTTTCAAATAAGTCGTGAGGAAATCGTTGCGTGTCTGCGATTAATAAATCCTGATAAAGCTTACTCATGCTGAAGAGACAAATCAGTTGTATATCTTTTGTGAAAAAGATAATTCCATGACTGATGCATTTCATCCCTTGTACACTTGTGCTATAAAGTCATTTCGAACATTGAGAGAATCGTGGGACGCTGTAAATTTTCAAGTTCTCCAATATAATACCTCCCTTGTGGAACTAAGAAATTTCTTAAAACTAAACTCAATTATCCTTTCTTCACTTCAGTAGGCCGTACATCTAAAATACCGGCTTCAATCGTATACAATGCTAGACGGCACTTTCTTGGATTTTAATATAAGGGTTAACACATGTAGTTTTGCAAAACCATGTCGTAAAAAGTTACATCCAGAATGTTTAATGTCACAGCAATTCAAACCTCAAACGCGATATGAACTGAAAACAAAGAGTTTACGTCCTCCGTGTTACATTGTGTATCATTATGATCCTCGTTTTGTGGAGAAACTAACAGAATTCTTGCATGGATGAGTTGAATGAATGGGCTATTGAAGTGGCAAGCAGATAACAATGTTCTGAGAGATAGAAATTCTCTGTAAAAATAATACTGCTGAAACTAAAGTCGTTGGAAAACGTTTTATGTGGCAAAGGAAATCGTTTAATGTGAAAAATGAATGTACCTAACATAAGAATGTTTCAGTTATCTGGGTAGAAGCCAGCAACACTGCTTATGTAAGTATATTATTGTATTATTATAACTGTATGCGCAGTCAATAAGTAGTTAAATCAAATTTCCTTTCTCTCCAGGGCACAACTTTTAAAGTTTGTACAGCTCAGAAAAATCAGAGGTTTGCAATAAATTGATTAGATTAGAAAAAATCTGACATCAGTAATAAGATAAGTAAACGTCGTTAAAAGTACAGAATTTGAATTAGACACTTAATCCGCTGCACATGCAGATAGAATAAGCATACTAATATATGTTAATGATTGCGTAGTAGTATAATTTAACAACATAAAAAAATTAGGCGCTAAAAGTTGCAAACGTATTCCACCAGGTAGCTCCTACAAAGGCCGGACACGTACGGGTGCGACAATGAGCTCCAATGTTCTGCAGCGAAATGAGTTTATGATATAATGGGATAATTAGTACTAGCCTCTAATACACGAAATTTCTGATTTATGAAAATAAGGCACACCCTAATACGCAGTCCCTCGAAAAAAATAATTTAACCATATCAAAATGAAAAAACGACAATTTTGTTATTCGATCCTTAAAATAAAAAAAAACAAAACTTAAAGTAGAGACACAACTCCCACTGAAAACACACTCATCCACAATATATAAATTGGAGCTTTTTTTATAGATTCAAAGAAGTAGAAAAATAGTATAAATCGTGATATTTTGAGAAAATGAATGCATGGAATGTATGAAAGCATTTGAAGCAATTCTGTACAAAAAATATTTTAAATTATAAAATACTCCGCTTTTGAGAAGTTTAACAAAGAAGCTGTTCCAAAAAACTTATGTTGTTTTGAAAATGAAAAAGTTTCAAAATTACGCTCAATTTTTTTAGCTATTAATATTATATTCAGAATTACGTTAAAATCGTTAAAACTGTTTAGTTTATGAAGGAAGTTGAAGCTGTGCTGATCTAAAGATTTAAATTTGAAGAATGTATTGCATTAATACCATCTAGCTTCTCTAGCTGCAATAATATAATTGTAGTAGAGAGCTGACAAAAGTTGAACTTTTAAAATTTTCAAACATCCAAACGTTTGACTGATATCACACCTACACCTTTATCAAAAGCGCAATTTGCACTATTTGGGCAATATATAACAATTGGAATTAGTTTTGAAATAAGTATTGAAAATGTACTATGAAATTCGTGAAAAGTTCTTCTAAATTTAAAAAAAATGCGTTTCAAACTCTCAGGGACGTAAGCTCGAACACATTGTGCGGAAAACCTCCATCTGTAGAGTGGGGAATTCTGTCTACAGTTTATAATCCAACGGAAAGACGGATAGATGAAGATGGGCAGACAAAAGTTTAAAAAACGCAAAATCTCGGCATCTATTTTTTTCAGCATCACATTATTTTCTCTATACTACGTATACAGTAGTAAGCGAGCCGGTAAATTAGCTCGTTCTCTGCCATTAACATTCCCCGTCCTCCACAAAAATCTGCGACATTTCATTTCCCTTTTCCTCCTCTTTTTGTCGCTTCCAAACGAATCCAGGCGGATGCTTTGTTGCGCGGCCCATTTTGGCTAATCAGGGTAATGCAGCTGTGTAGCTAACAGGCGGCGAAACACCGCCAGCTGTGCACTGCTTATGCCCTTTGCCCTTCGTGGCTCTGTTGCCAACGATCCCACTAAGGACCGACGCAATGCGCAGAATCAGATAAGAAAGAAGTTGGTAGAACTGTGCGGAGAGAGAAAAATGGACGCACTTCATTTGTTACTTGTTAGTTGTTTCCTTTAAGGATAACTGGCTACAGAAGGTGGTGTTATTCATTGTGAGAATATTGTACCGTGCGAAAGCAAGTGTAATCTAATAGGAAGAGGTGTAAGAAATTTAAGATTACTACATCAAGCAAATTCTGTTTGAATGATGTTTTACGTATTAAACGAAATGTTAATTAAATAACATATATTAATTATATTTGTTTACGCCATGAACAGTAGAAAGTTTATATCACAATTGGAGAGAGAGAAAGCAAAACACTATCAGACTTCTGAGGAAATACTGTATAAGTCTTTTTAACTCTGCAGCGGCGAGGCACTGCAAGTACGAAGATAAATGACCGACAGTGCTAGAAAGTACATTCAAGTGAGTTGGAAACTCGAAAAAGTTTGGGTTCACGGTCGACCCGGAGCCTCTTGGCTTTCTGCCAAGAGCTAATTACTTCAGGCTGCCTGTAAATGAAGATGTAACCGAAAAAAGCTTGAAACAAATTCTGACTAGGTCAATGTAAACTGTCATATAAATTAAAACCTTACAGAGACTGTGCCCCAGCCATCACCTTGCGTATATGCCCCAGTTGTTACCTTTTGCAAAAAAGTTGTCGAGAAAAAAGGTTCCCTGATGGAAAATTTCGTATATTCCCATCGACCTTGTGTGTATTTGAAATTGTGTTTCCTTATTCTCTGCTGAATATTAATCCTTGTATTTGATTTTGTTGAATTAAAAATGTTATATAATTGCTTATTTTACAATCTTAAAATGAATTTCTAAATTTGAATATGAAAAAATGACGACGCATTCTGCCGTGTCGTATCTAATTACGAAAAAAATATTGCAAACAACTTCACACACATTATTAACGACACACGATAAGTCGTTCAATTAACATATACTCGATTAATTTGAAATTATCTAAAACTTAATGTTGATGAATCACGCAAGAACGTTTTGAAATTCGTGGTCGGTAAGTTATTTCATTGATGACCTGCAATGAGAGCTTCTTAATGCTCACAAGCTTAACTTTTCGGTCATTATTTATTTTAAGTTTTATTTTGCGTTATCCGAACTTTGATATTTCTTCCAGAGGGTTGCTGCAAAGATTTGTGAAGCATACTCTCTCACCCATACGATTTCTGTACAAGATCGAGTAATGAAGTAAATATGTAAATTATTACTTGTTAGTATCAAACCCAAAAAACTGAATTGCATAGTGAGATAATTTGTGTGCAAATACAGGACTCCTGGTTGGAGAAGTTCGCAATACAGGCCACCATGTTTAATGTTGGCAAATCATATCATCGGTAGATATAGATTTTAGTTTAAAATTATACGTTTTCGGCGTTTCTTTGAGTTGTGTTGGTAGATGTTTGAAATTAAAATGCCATTCTGGTTGTGTCGGCGTTTTATTGCACTAATAGAAGCCACAAAAGTATTGAAATATAAAATTTTCTAGAAGGATTTACTTTAATTATGTATATCTAATGTATATTTTATCAAATGCAATTATTGGTTTTCTTATTTTGTTATAGATTCGACTATCAGTTATTATTATAGATTCGACTAATTTCAATTGGGTCAAGTTCAGATTTTATTATTTTTTAGGCAGTGGTAAAAATTGCGTAAGATATATATTAAAATAAAATACAACACGTTATGACAAGTGTGATAAATTGTTTATTGTCATATCAACGTTTTCGATGCCATGGTACACCGAAAAAAAAACCGTTGGAGTATAGCAGATCCGTGATACTGTAACAAGTTTCCTTACAGTATCATGGATCTGGTATACTCCAACGGTTCTTTTTTCTCGGTCTATGGCCTCAAATTATGGTTAACCACATCTATGTAAATGCAGCTGATTATCCGGCGTGGACCCGATATTTATTTCTGACAGCCGTCTATTTAGCTCTCTCTCGTCCCGGATGCTTTACCAGACTTCCCCGAACTGGCTGCCATTGCCTTCCTGGCTGCCATTGCCTTCCTGATCACTATTTCAGCCCCGCCCATCCCCCTCCTTCCGTCTGTCTGGTCCCCCTGCCCATCACGCACCTCCATCTGCTACCGACTTTCCGCCACGCCCATTCCTTCCTCTCGGTCTGCTCTTTCGCGGCACCTTCAGCGCTGCTCCTTCCCTCTCCTTCCACTTCTTCCGCTTCTCCCGTTCTTTTCACTTATTCTGCTTCGCTCGTTCCTTGCTGTCCTTCCGCTCCATGTGACCCTTCAGCGCCTGCCGTTTTGCCAGCTCTGTCCGCTCCGTCAGATCTTGCTTGGCCTCGCCTCGCGCCACACGGCGACGCCCAGTAATAATAAAGCGCATATGGATCGGGGATTGCGTTTAACTGAATATTAAAATATATTTTGAAGAATCGGTTTTGAATCGTAACCTCGTTACTTTTTTCCTTGCCCTCTCTAAAGTATTGGTGCCGAATTCGCGAGCAATCACACCACAGTTTCTAGATTTAGATTTATTCAGTCAAAAAAATAGTAAAAACTGCATGTGACTTAGGGGGGAGAAGATTATCTGCGCACGTTTTCTTGAGTTTCAGAATCCCTTCCCGCCATTTTAACTTTAAAGTAGTTGAAAGATGAGTAAAAGTTTAACATAAAAAAATAAAATTAAATTTAAAAATACATTTTAAAAATCGCACGGTTAGCAATATTTGAAAAATGGTCATTTTCGTTTCCGAGTTATAGAAACCTTATTTGCATCGATGCTTGAATTGCAAGTATGATTTTTCTGCATTGCTAGGAAAATAGCAACTCGCCCTTACCTCTACTCTTACTATTACAAGCAAAAGAAGAGTTAAACAAAACGTGCGCATAGTGAAGCTACATTCTAAAGTCTAGTAAAGGTAGTTATAAATTCTTTGTGACCGATACAATCAAGTACAATCACTTTAATGTAACGAATACACGACGTTGAGCAATGCGTGGGGAGGGGAGAGATCAACAAGAAAATCATATCGATCGTAAATCGATCGAAAATCGTATCGAATACATTAGACGGAAAAACAAAAAAACCTAGTTGCTCCCATGGGTCATAACTATAATCTGTTTAACTTCCATGTTGATAGATTACGTAGTTTTTAAGTTACTTCATTCCATATAGACGGGCAGACAGGAACAATTGATTTGAGAAATTAGAGCTATTACACAATAAAGTGTTATAAAAAATGAAATATGTTGGTCCTGATGGTCGAGATCGTTAAAGCAGTAGTGACGTAGTGATCTCGGACCGGGTTCGACTTCTGCCTCGGGCATGAGTGTATTTGTGTTCGTCCTTTTATCTCCTATCATCATCATATCATCTTCACAGTTACCATACCGTTAAATGCAATGCAGGTTGCTAATGACCTAGATGTTAATGCGATTTTAAATAACAAAAAAAAATTAGAAACTTAATTATTTTCCCATACAAGCAAACTTTACCTTGAATATTAAAATTATTCTCACGTTTAAACGGAATATTCTTCGAATATTACACCTCTTCTAAAACTACTTTTATCGATCAAATTGACCATTATTCGCATGTTTCGATGTGACCCACAGGAAACCTGGTGGTTGTCCTATCAAAAAAGGTACAATTATGGCGAGCTCATCGCCTCTCTATAGTTTTCCCCCACGTTGATCAAACCAAAAACGCCTTTTAAAATTGTTGTTTTAGATGAATATTCAAAATAAAACCCTTGTAATAAAATAATTTGTGTATGCAATGATTCTTTGAACTATAATTGCAATTAAATAATGAATATTTATTATTCATTTTGTCTTAAATTCTCTAATGGCAAAAACCTTGAGATATCGAAACATGCATTGAACAGTACATTGGGTCACGTCAAGGTCAAATATGTCGGTCGAAGGCACCGCAAATACACGTTCCATTACATTTCCCGCAGGAAGTTCCATGCACTCAAGAGATGTCATGCAGCGCGAATCGGTAAACACTAGCGGCAGCCATCAAGGAGAGTGTACTGAAGAGAGGACGTTATCGATGTAGGGCGGCGCGGGACGCGGTGAGCGAGGAGGGTGTGACGCAACGTCCAGCACTCGGAGCGAGATAAGCAAAAAATCACGCATACCCATAATATATGGGTGAGAAAAACCTGTTGACCCAATTTCGTAACTGGCGGGAGATCGAAGGTGAGTTATCAAAAGATGAAAAAAGTAATGATGATTGATTGAAGTTTCCGGACACGAAATCTGATAGCTTCATTAGTTTCCTTGGTGTAGTGAATGTTTTATCTCGGAAGGTGGCGGAGGGGTGGTGTAGGGCGTCAACTGATGTCACTGCAGTCCCTCTAACCGGGAGGTCCCTGGTTCGAGGTCCGACGGTGGCGGGTTTGTCAGCTAGGTCGAATTCATTCGCTGTCCGGAGGAGAATTCTAGCTGCCGGCGGTTCTGATAGGTAGTTTTCCGTGGTTTCTCCGATCAACACCAGGCGAACGCCGGGACAGTACCTCAACAAACGGGCCACAGACCGCGCGCTATCTTTCCTACCTCTTCCTTAATCTATTCTCACCCTTTAACACTAACCCCAACAAAAACTTCACTACCAGACATGCCGGAAGAGCTCAGAGATTGTCCCGGCTGGGGCGGTGCCCCACTGGTGGGAGATCCCTGGTTGGAGAAATCCCCTGTAACTGACGGTAGATCGGCGCCGGATTTCGCCATACAGCGGGGGGAAGAACAGCTGCACCTCCCGAGCAAAACATTCACTACACTTACGAGTCTAATGACTCTGGTAGTTGATGCGCCCGGAATCACTAACAATCAATCAGTCAACCAATCAGATCTCTTTCTCATTGACGCTGACTACTACGCTTCCGCCTCTAGGAACCTCCTCCCACAAGGCACCGCCCCAACCAGAACAAGCTCCGACCTTCCGATTAGTCTCCCACGAATTGTGGTAATGTCCTGCTTTCAAGTGTCTGTCTGTGATAGGTCATTGATTGATTGTTCGGTCATTAGTCCCGTAACTGATAAGTGATATGGTCGAACGCGCACCCTTAAAGTTGCCGCCGGAAGGTGATCCCGGCGCCGCTCAAGAGAGGGCGCCGATTACCAACGCCGCAGCTCCGTCACGCTCGGCCAAGCCCCGGAGCCGGAGAACTCACCCTTATCGGGTAGCTGGCCGGCGGACCTTCAGCCCGGGCGGGTTATAAGAGTGGTGCCCGGCAAGTGGTAGACAGTGAGAAGTGACTGCCAGAGCGTGTATAGTGACAAGTGAAGTGCGTTACAGAACGGTTACGGACTCGGATTCTTCCTACGGCTAAACAGTGAACATCGCATCGTCTACGGAATATCTCACGGAATATTGTTCGACCTGGCTTGTATTAGTGTATCTCTTGTTGGCTTGCGGTAATAAAAAATTTTTAGAAATCGCTGTTCTTTTTTGGATATAACAATAAAGTTATTAGTTCCGTAAGTGCAGTGCATGTGGTTACCGCGTGAGGAGACTGAGATATTCCCCCGATGTCTGCGAGATCTGTTACCAACCAAGATGTTGGCTTTCGGGTTTTATTCCCTCAACCAAGTAGCTCCCATTAGCAAGGAATAGTGATACGTTCTAAGCTCCCAACTGGTCTTGAGACATGTGTGGTAGTATGGTGCATTATACGTATAAGCGTTTGTAAGTAAGGGGTGAGGATAGGACAAGGCAGAGGAAGGAAAGATTGCGCGCGGTCCGCGGCTTATTTGTTAGCTCTGCTAACGTAATACTACTCCAACATTCGCCTGGTGATAATTGCAGACACCTAGAAAAACAAGCCATTAGAGCAGCTGGCCGCTAGAATTATTGTCCAGACAGCGGCTTAATTCGACCTCTCTATCGAAAAGCCACCATCAGCGAGACTCGAACCCCAGGATATCCCGGTCAGTTGCCGTAAAGTCAGCAGAAATGTTGTATTTCATCTAAACTCAGCCGATGATGATGATTCATTGTCCAAGACAAATCTGCATACAAATACGCTTATAAAAAACCCTCAAAGAACGCCTATAAAATACGAAATATTTTGGAGACACGTTATTCTATTTGCATTTAAATTACAAATATAAGTCCACTGTGTTCTATATCTCTCACAAATATTCGTATTTTATGATATACCTAACCTTATATTCCTGAATCCCTATTGAGAATGAAATAAGTTTCCAGCTATTGTTTGTACGTGCTCGCACATACGTGAGAGTTATTTCATGGAACTGTTTCACATTTTCATCTCAACAGTGGAAACCATAAAGTTGTTTAATTTTTATTTATACATATTGCACATTTTACAAAACACGTTTGTCGATTGAAATGCTTGGTTGGAAATCACAAAATAAAAAAAAAAAAAACTTCCCAGTTCGATGGCAATTCTATTCTCTGTGCAGCTCCGACGCAGGGGGTGGTAGGGTGCTGTGCCACTTAGCGATGCGGGTAGGGGTGGATTGTGGCGGTGGGGTAGCCAACGTGACGTGGGGAAGTCGCGGCAAGTATTGATTGGTGTTTCTGGGGACGTCAGCTGCTGTGGTCATTAGACCCGTTAGCGTAGTGAATGTTTTTTCGCAGGAGGTGGCGGTGTTCCTCTCCTAGTGGTTGGAGAGATCCGGTGTCGACATACACATCCGATTGTGGAGAATTGTGGAGAATACAGAGAAAAGCGAATAAGTTTACCTATAGAAGTAACGCAACAAAAAAGTCATGGGAACCTCTAGAAATGAGAAGAACAAAGGCGAGGCTTTGCGCTCTTTATAAATCGTACGTAGGTCAACCAGCTTGGAAGGAAATTCAGATTAGACTAGAAAAACCAAATTATTTCGGCCGAAGCGATCACACCCACAAAATTCGAGAAAGGAAACAAAATTCAGATCTTGGGAAGTTCTCCTTTTGTAACAGAACAATTAGAGATTGGAACAGTTTACCTGCAGCAGTTTTCAAAGCTTTTCCTCTCAGTGTCCGAAGTTTTAGAAACAAATTAGAACAAGATATTAAATGAGTATGTGCTGTGTAGTGCGGTGAAGTGCTGTGAAGTGCTGGTCAGTGTAATTCAAAGCAAAAAAGTGTAGTGTAGTGAAGTGAAGTGAAGTGCGGTGAACGTGATCAATGCACTTTTCAATATCGCTTTTTGTCTTGTACTGTATTGTGCGGTATTATTATTATTATTATTATTATTATTATTATTATTAATGTAAGTGTTGAAATTTTTGCAATTATTGTCATTAACTGCCACCGGGTTATACCCAATTGCAGTTCTAATAATAAATGTAAAATGTAAATGTAAATGTCCTATCGAGCTGTTTTCCTCAGCGGAGCAGCGCCTCAGACAAGCTCTGAGATCCCGTCTGGCCTCCCGAAATGTGGTTGCGCAGTGAATGCAAATAAGTGTGGAAGGGTAGAGGAAGGACACAACAAGGAAGAGGAAGGAAAGATCGCGTGCGGTCTGTGAACCCTTTGTGAAAGTACTGCTCCGGCATTTACCTGGTTCGCAAGGAGCATGGCTGTAGAGGAAGGAGTAAATCGATGCTGAGTGCGGCGTGAAGTTCGTGGAAAAGACATTTACCATGGAAATAGCAGGTATTACATAGATTGTAGTGAACAATATCTTATTGTTTTTTCATTTCATTTTTACACAGAATCAATGCTCATGCATGAGTGGTTTCGAAATTACTTTACTGCGCGTTTTCCGAAATGGATGTCCTGCCAGCAATAACAAATCAAACTACCTGTATTACTTCCATTTTCAATCCTCCTTGGAGGTCATATTTTCTACACATGAACTATCGTCATTAGATATCAGGTTAACATTGAATTGAATTTGCCTTACTTTACGTGACGATCTCAGGTCATCAGGCCTGCTCATCCGTATGACCACGAAAACTTCGAAACGCTCCTTTCACCAACTAGCGGAGAAAGGAGGTATTTCTTGAGCGACAAAACAGGCGATTTGAATTTCAAAGACTTCATTTAGGCTTGAAGATCTTTTACATGCAAGTAAATCTACTAACATGGGACAACGGGCTTTACTTCCCGTCCGAAGGAAGCCGTACGAAGGATTTTTTCGCCCTTAAATATCCACGGCTTCGATCGGTTTTGAACCCGCCAACTTGGGCATAACAACCCGATACATCATTGCCGTTACACCATTGCCACCGCCTATAAAGGAAAAGGTAACGCCGCCTGTCAGGATGATAAAAATCTCTTGTCTCAGAGCTCAAGACGTATACCAAACTTGATATAAATAAGTGAAACTTTCCCAAAACATTCACTCTGAAAAACGATGATCTATAAGTCGTGAATGGTCTCTATTCATCAGATCTAAGATATTGCGAAAAATAGCGATAGTAAAGATCTATGAAGCAGCGATTGGTGACAATCTGGGTGATTTTTGAACCTGTCAGCGGTGCGGGCGGGTTGGTGCGGGGCGGGACGGGACGGGGTGGGGCGTGGCGCAGCGTGGTGTGGCGTGGCGTGGCGTGGCGTGGCGTGGCGAGGCGGGGCGTGGCGTGGCGGGACGTGGCGGGGCGGGGCGGGGCGGGGCGGGGCGGGGCGGTGCAGGGCGTGCTAAAGGGGCGGTGCCGCCCGCGCAAGTGGGCGTCGCGGGCGATGGGCGCGGCGGCCGCCGACCCAACGCGCGTTGCGCCACCGGTCGCCATGGTGACGCGTGCGTCGCCCACACGCACCGCCCCTCCCCTCCCCTCCCCTCCCCTCCCCTCCCCTCCCCTCCCCTCCCCAACCCCACCCCACCCCACCCGCGTGACCTCAGCGCAGCGATCGGACGCTGCGATCTATAAGGTGTGCGGAGCAATTCCGGCGCGCCCTACCACCGGCATCTGCCACTTGTTAACCTAATGAAACAAATAAGAAAACATTGGCCGGCGAATGAAAGTGGACTGCGATGTTACGGCGCATCACAGCAAGGTCACTCGGACGTACGTAATGAACGTCGCCTTGATCAACAATTGTAGAGCATTCCTGTCGGTCCTACGTTCTTGTGACTGGCTTTTGGTGACACCATGGCTGCACTAATTGATTAAATGAACACCTTCCCTGGCCACACTTCATTAAACTAATTGATTGATGCTTCCTGGCAAGCCAACTACCATTAGTCCCGTTAATGTCTTGAAAGTTTTTGTCCACTGATCTTTCCCCAATAAATGGAGAGATCCGGCATCGACATACAAGCCAAATTTTGATATATTTCCTTCTCCCGAAATCTCCCCCAGCGAGGCAACACCACGGCCAGCACAAGTGAGGCGTGTGAGTAAGAAGAGATGATTAATTCAGGAAGAGGAAGGAAAAATCTTGGAGACTAGTTTGACTAAATCGGAGACTAGTTTGTTAGGGCATTCGCCTCTCTGACATTCACCTGTTATTGATTAGAAAAAGCACTGAAAACTGCTGAACAGAGCAACTCGCCGCTGTAATTCTCCTCCTGCCTGCGTCTGAATTCGACTTTGCCATATACTCGTAGCTAGTGTCGAAAATCCGTCACTGTCGCGACTAAATCCTAGGACCTCCCGGTAGAGTGACTTCAGATACAACGGTAGAACTCCTTATGAGCTAATCCATCCTTCTTGATTAATCAAATATACATTAAAATTGTCTTCTAAATGCGTTATGGAAATACGATAATATATATTTTATTATTCATTACTAGAAGCACAATTAACGTATTACATTGAAATCACACATATTTAACATAATAAATGGGTGAAAGCAGTTTGTTTTTTTCTCGAATTATCGACCTGTCATATACACGGATATTTATACGTTCAATAACCCTTCAACTGTTCTGAATTACATAGTTCATGAAACAATCTGGTAAATTCTCCTTTCCCTACACCAAAACATATCCTTTCATTTATTTCTTCAAAGTTAGATATGATGTATTCTATTGTGGGCTTGCTGAAGCTGAGGATACTTAATGGCTATTTAAATTGACTTAATACCAATATTCATCATTCTATTGAAATTATTGACAACTTGAAAGCTCCAAACCTAAAGATATTCTTTTTATACAAGATCCTGAGAACTCTGCCATGCCCAGATTTCCAGGAGGGCATGTTACTGCAGCTAAATTGCTGATACATTACTCTACTGCATGTTTCATGAGAATGTTTTGTGACCGCTTCTCGTTTAGCATGACATACTGCAAATTGAATCCCGAGTGTCTTACCCCGTTGTATGGTAGAATACGTATATGTTGGATGAAGGTCAATCAATAATCACTATTTCTGAACTCAACTTAAAACGGAAATGCTCTCGAATTTATCTTTGCACATATTTTACAAATGAATGCATTATTTTGTTTATTAATAACATTTTTTAACAACTCAATATGTCCACTCTGCGTTACATATTGTGAATAACAGTAAACAAACATATCCAAAGACGCAATGCGGCTGGAACGAAACTTTCAAAACTTCGGCGTCTTTGGGATATGTTGTCTTCCTGAACGACCGTCACTCTGGTTTGCTATTACAACTATTATTTAGTAACAAAATATGGCGTCGTCGACGCTGTAAACTGTTTTAA
Organism: Gryllus longicercus; assembly: GCA_038098605.1. Taxonomy (NCBI): domain Eukaryota; kingdom Metazoa; phylum Arthropoda; class Insecta; order Orthoptera; family Gryllidae; genus Gryllus; species Gryllus longicercus. Next base: position 20,608 of record JAZDUA010000814.1, on the reverse strand, counting down.
AAATAGTTTCAGGTGTTGAAAATTTCTTTTATACCTGATTTCTTTCAGTATCTTGCGTAGGATTTACCAATGAATCGTAGCAACTGATAATGTTATACTCCCGTTCAAAAGTTCCCAACAGCCAATGGTCTTGTATATTACCTCCATACGGGATATGAACTGACCTCATTCGCAATTTCAAAATTGTAATCGCAGAAACAATTACTTGCAGGTTTTGATGCTAATAGTTAAATTGTAGTACATCTACATTTTTACGCTATTTGGTAATATGCACAAAAATTCACATAACACATTTGCATTAACACAATAAGCAGATATTTCCCAATTAGTTACGAAAATTCTATTGTAATATCTTTAAAAAATACATTTGATTTTTCTCCCCTAATTTTTGTAGAGGTTAAAACTTCACAAACTCAACAGTTATGTAAGAACGTAATAGTGAGAAGTGGAATATAACGTTCATTCATCCTCTAGCATTACTCGCAGTTTTGTTTTCTCTAGATTCACTTCAAAGTCTTCAAGTTCAATACGTTCCGAGGCTGTTCAATACTGTTCGTGTGTTTTTCGCAAATTTATCTTAATATATATATATATATATATATATATATATATATATATATATATATATATATATGTGTGTGTGTGTGTGTGTGTGTGTGTGTGTGTGTGTATCAGTTGCTCGAACAATTTTTATTGAAGATATATTTTATTTATGTTTATTATATAAATATATATATATATATATATAATGGGACGGAAATAGTTCTCCAAAATTGGAAATAAAAACTCAGTTGCGTTTCTGTAAAAAAAACAGTTTGATATAATTTTGTTTCACTATTTACAATATTTACAATGGTTAAATGAAAAAAGAAGATTACCTGTAAAAAAAACAGAAAACAACATTTAAAGTTTTTACTTCAGGTAATGTTTTAACTTTTAATCACGTTTTTAAACACGTGTGATCTCAACGCGATCTTCTTATCTTCTGCCTTGCTAGTCAGTCATCAGGCGGCTCTCGGGACGGTGTCAGCTGTCGATAGCGCGGCACATTTGAATCGAAGAAAACGGTGACACCGATGCGAGTGTCGATGTTTTCTTTACATCTCCCCTCTTTAGATGTGAACAATTCCCATGCAATTGTTCAATTTTTATAATCCTCTACAAGTGGAGTTAGTTTCGTTATGTGATAGAGATTGGATTCTTTTTTCTTGTGTCCGGTGTCAACTTCATAGATTGAGTTAGAGATTTTTCTTGTTATCGAATATGGTCCAATTCGCAATTCATCTAATTTCTTTCTATTCAGACTATTTCCATTTTCTACATATACGAGGTCTCCCTCATTTAATTCAATTTGTTTTCTGTGTAGGTCAAATCGTTTCTTGTTTTCATTATGAGATTTTTTTGTATTCTCAAGTGCTATTTTTCTGTCTCTTTCTAAATTTTCGGTTGTGGTTTTTTCCTTTAATTCATGTGGTAGGATGTTTATGTTTCTACCTTCTAACAAATATTTTGGTGCAAATTTTGTCACTGTATGCTCTGTTTCGTTGTATTTTTCCACAGCTTTTTTCGCAATAGTTGTCCATGCAATCTTTTTGTCATTTTCGTTTATAGTGCATCGTATTTTATTCACTAAGGTCTGGTTTAATCTTTCATTGAGACCATTTGAGAAAGGTGAATCTACGGCAGTGAAGATCATTCTTATTTTTTTCTTTTCCAAGAATTGTTTGAATTTTTTGGAATTTATTCCTGGATATTGATCCGTTAGTACCATTTGGACATCATGGTTTTCTGTCACATTCTCCATTAGTTTTATGAAATCATCAGAGTTTTGGTTTTTTGATGTTAAAACATAAGCGTACCGTGTGAAATGGTCGACCAATAAGTGTAGGTATTTCTTTGTTGATCGGGATCCTCCGAATCCTCCTATGGTGTCTATAGACATGATCTCAAATGGGTACGTTGCTGGTCCTAAGTGTGACATTAATCCAAATTTCGATTTTTTTCGTGATTTATTCTTTATGCAGATGTCACAAGTTTCACAAATCTTCTTAATGTTTATAATCAAATTTTTCGCTGTATAGAATGGTGTTATTTTATTTATCATCTGGGTTCTTCCCAAGTGACAATAAGTATTGTGTACGTTTCTTATTAATGCTTCACTGAATTCTTCTGATAATAAAATTTTGTCTCTTCTTTTTGATTTTTTATAATAAATTTCATTTTTTAATATCAGCTTATTCTTATTATTTTGAACTTCTGTGTGTTTTCTTTGATCATTCTTTATTTCCTCTAGGTTTACTAGGTTTACTATTTTTAATATGTCATCTGAATTTTCATCAGGTTCTAAAACTGGATTCCGGCTCAAACAGTCTGCCTCTTGATTTAATTTTCCAGGATTGTATTTGACTTTGAAATTGTATTGAGACAAATAATATGTCAAATCACCAAGTTCTTCATCTGTTCTCGCTTTTATATTAAGATTTTCTAAGGGTTTATGATCAGAATATACTAAAAACTCTCTTCCAAGAAGCCAATGTTGCCAATATTTCACGGCTTCTTTTATTGCCAAGCACTCAAGGTAAATTGCTTTTTTATTTTTCTGAGCTTCACTCAATTTTTTTCAAAAATATGCCACTGGCTTACTATCTCCATTGTTGTCTTTTTGTTTTAATACTGCTCCGATTCCCTTGATACTTGCATCAGTGTAAATATTGTGGCGTCACCGATTAATTAAATATAATTTTATTATGGCGTCGCCAATAACCGATAATTCCTACAGCTGGAAATAGCTCGCGCCGCGGCACAGAAATAAGTGGGTCAACGGGACGCGGCTACCGCCGCGGAGGGTTCTTTCGTCATGCCGCCCACCCCCCGACCGCGCATCGGGCCAGCCCCGAACGCACCCAGCCCCCCCCTGTCTTCAGAGGCGGAATGTTTATTAGCCCCCCATAAAAATACTTGCTGCCCCTTCGCCGGCCCTCTCGCCGAACAAAGCGCCACCCTCGCGTCCCCCCTTCAGCCGCGCGACCGAGGAATTCAAGCCCGATGGAGTTGGGCCGGGTGTCAATTAGGCGAAGAAGACACATTTACGACACGTCGTGAGCGAAACCTTTCTTGGCCATCAAACTGATCCCTCCACCGGACAATGCTAACTCGTCACATTCGTTCTGGCACGCGCCCGGGCGCCAGAAGCCCCGCGGGAGCTGTTTCTCTCTAAACACAGTAGGGTGTCGATTAGCCCCTGCCGGCCGTCGAGAACCCGTGAAATGCGCTTTTTTCGCGCGCACGTGTCCACACAGCTGCGATCAGCTCCCGGAGTAACTAACAAAAGGGAAGCAAGAGAGAGAGCGAAGACAGCGACAAACTGAGAACATCGACGGAAAAATACGGGAAAGTTGCCACATGATTGGCTAATCAAAATTCTGCGACGCAGCCACCCTTAGCCAATGGGAAGCTTCACCATGGGGGAAGGGATAACCCAGAGCTAGGAACATTTTGGGGAAGGGGAAAGGAAATTCTCTTATAAACGCGATGCAGAGTAGGAATAAGGAACTTAAAAACTTCTGAGATTTTTCTGACACGAGACTAGTCAAATTTATTCGAGACACTAACTTGTTAAAATTTCTTCGACAACACTTGTTAAAATTTCTTCAGTCTCACTTTGTAAAATTTCTTCGGAGGAACAGTTCTAAAAAATTTCCTCGAAACGAGACTTGTCGCGGAGAGAACTTGGGCAGCGACCTGGGATCCCGCGCCGTTTTCGCTCCGGCCCGCCAGCCTTGCCGCCTCTCGTCCTGGGCTGAGTGACAGCCCTTTTCGCAACGTCGGCGCCCGTGCCCACTCGCCTCCTCTGAGCCTGCTCGAGCGGACAATCTGGAATCGCCGCTACCTGAGCGAGAGTAGACGCGCCGCAGAAGATCAGCAACCCGGAGCCGCCGCCACCTCTGTCTGAGGCTGCCTCCTCGACCCACCCACGAAGACCAGCAGCCATTGGTGAAACTATGAGACGATGCCGTCTCACTGAACTATTGTAACGGCGAAAAACTGCAAGTGGCCGCGCTCAGGCCCATCAGAGTAACCACTTATAATTCATTCACAGAGTAGTTTTAGTAGTAAAAGAACTTGCGTCGCCCATTGCGACATATAAGTTCCCTGGCAGCTTTTGGTGCCAGGAATAAATTATTATTTTTCACAAATGACTCTGTGCTGATTCATTGACCTCCCAACTCTTCCATCCAGTTATATTTCAGGAGCTGAACCTGGCGCCCTCCCCCGAGCAGTCTTATGATTATTACAATATGGATTGGTAACTCTGGATCAAATATTTTCAAAATTGGTTCTGAGCATAGTAATGCTTTTATTTTTTCAAATGATTCTTGACATTCCTTGGACCATATAAATTTCACATTTTTTCGCAAAAGATTATGTAGTGGATCTAAAATAATTGCAATGTGTGGGACAAATTTATGATGATAATTAATTTTCCCAAGAAATTGGCGTATATTTTTTTTGGTTTTTTGGTGTTGGGAATTGTTTTATTGCAATTAGATAATCCTGTAGTGGTCTTATAGAATTGTCTTGTATTATATGGTCTAAGTATTTTGCTGAGTCTTTTGCGAAAGAACATTTTGAAAATTTTATTCTGAAGCCTTCTTTTTCTATTGCTTCTAACATCATCGATATGTGTGTTATGTGTTCATCAAAAGATCTTGAAAAGACCAGTATATCGTCTATGTAGTTTACTGCAAACTTTGTTAGACCATATTTTCTCAAAATATTGTTCAAAATCCTTTGAAAAATAGCCGGTGCCGTTTTTAAGCCAAAAGGGAGGCTGGTCCATTGAAAATGTCCTTCTTGCGTTACAAATGCGGTTTTTTGTCTATCTTCTATTTTCAATGGAATTGACCAGAAAGCTGAATTAATATCTAAGGTTGTAAAGTATTTGCAGTTGACTGTTTTTACCATAAGATCCTCAATCAGTGGAAAGGGTTGTGATTGAGGTACAATGATTTTATTTAATTCTCTAAAGTCAATGCATAACCTTGATTTTTTATTATCTTCTTTTTTATATGCTAGAGTTACTGGTGCGGCAAACGGACTATATGATTCTTCTATTAAGTTTTTTTTTAGTAGCTTTTCGATTTGGCTCTCAATTTCTCTTTTGTCTTCAATCGTACATCTGTACGGACGTTTATAGCAATACTTGTCCACTATCAAATCAATATGTGCTTCATAATTTTTTACAGTGCCGATATCATACTTATCTTTTGCAAATACTGATTTATATTTTTCAATCAATTTGTCAATCTCAAATTGTTTATCTACATCTAGATGATTTACAATAATTTCGAATTCATCAGTGTTTACATGCTCGTTGAAATTGACTTTATATTCTTTTTCTGCATCATCTAAATACTTAGAATTGGTATTATTTGTTTTTCTTTCCTGTCCGTTATTTTGAAATTTTTCTCTCAAGTCACCTGGCACATCAGGAATGTTTTCATTTTTATTTTTTTCTTCTTTCTCTTTTGGATTATAATATTGAGTTATTTTTAAATCCTCATTTTGGATCAGTTTAAATTCTTTTATACAATCCAGACCTATTAAAAATTCGTAATTGAAATTTTCGTTGTCTATAATAAAGACGTTCATTTCTTTCTCTATATTGTAGATTTTTATTTTCAGTGTTATCATACCTTTTGTTTTTTTCGCACCATTAATGGTTTTCAAGTTTACTGTTTGGAAATCATTCATGTTTTTCTGTTTTAACTTTAATAATTTTGCGTTTATTAATGACACATTCGAGCCTGAATCATAAATGCCCGAAATGTTGAGAGTGTCATTCAACAGTAACTCGATTTTTATTAATGGTGGAATTTCTAGTTTTTTGGATTGTTTTGATTCAAATCCACTTCCAGTTCCGAGTTGTTTATAGATTTTATTGGTTCAGTCTTATTGTCATTTTTTCCTTTAAACCAACAATTAGATTCAGGATGGAAACGTTTACCTTTTTTTGCATTCTCACAGATTCGGCATGGTTTTTTTTCTTCAAGTTTTTTTAACTTATTGTCGGGGTAAACTTTTCCTTTGTAATCAGTTGTATTTTTTTTACCAGGTGTTCCAGCTTACTTATTTCATTATAGAGATCTTGAGTTTCTTGTAAAATTTCTCTGTCGATATTGTTTAACACATAATCTGGTAAACCAATAGCTATAAGATCGATTAGAGTTTCTGTATCCATAGATTTTCTTATTTGTAACAGCAGTTTTTCTTTTTTTAAAGCATAATCGAGCAAAGACCCAGATTGATACTTAAATGAAAAAGCATACTTTATCGGAGACCAGCCTTTATTTCCAAAAGTTTCAATAAAGTTCTTTTTCCAATCGCTCCATTCTGATTCTATTGTATATTTCAAAATCATACATGTATACCAGTCTGCGCTTGCATTTTCTAGGAGAAATTTTAAAGCTTCAATTTTTTCCTGATCTTCTACCACCATAAAGCGTTCACATTCTTTCTCAAACTCATTTATCCATTGACATGCATTTGAGTTTTTGGCATTAAATTTATCAATCATAAAATCATTAGCAATTTTCCCAAAGTTTTTTACTTCAGATTTTTGCTTTTTATCATCTAAAATTTTTTTCAATAACTTTTCAATTGTTTCATTTGAAATACCCTGTGCAGGTTTTTCCACTTCTTTCTCTGTAATCTCTTCTAAATAATAATTTTCAAATTGCAAATTTTCCTCGTCGTCCAAATATACTTGTTTTAAATTCTCTGTCAAAGTGATCCAGACTTTTCGAAATTGATGTCTTTTCTTGAGTGTATTTTTTATCTTACCAAACATTTGTGTTTCAGTCAGATCTTTGTGCAAAAGTGTGTTTTGCATTTCATCTGGTAAGGCAAAAGTTCTGCCATCCGGTGTGCCAATTGAGGTTAGGCATAATACCGTTGATTTTCCATCTCCTGCTCCTTTCATCATAAAGTCGAATCGTAGTTTATCCATCTTCATTTGAAGTTTCCAAAACAAAAATGTTGTTTTATAATGGGACGGAAATAGTTCTCCAAAATTGGAAATAAAAACTCAGTTACGTTTCTGTAAAAAAAACAGTTTGATATAATTTTGTTTCACTATTTACAATATTTACAATGGTTAAATGAAAAAAGAAGATTACCTGTAAAAAAAACAGAAAACATTTAAAGTTTTTACTTCAGGTAATGTTTTAACTTTTAATCACGTTTTTAAACACGTGTGATCTCAACGCGATCTTCTTATCTTCTGCCTTGCTAGTCAGTCATCAGGCGGCTCTCGGGACGGTGTCAGCTGTCGATAGCGCGGCACATTTGAATCGAAGAAAACGGTGACACCGATGCGAGTGTCGATGTTTTCTTTACATATATATATATATATATATATATATATATATATATATATATATATGTGTGTGTATATATATAATTGGTTTATGTTTGTGGTAAATAAAGATCCGAGCAATGCTACGTTTCTTGCTATTTACATTATGTATTACATTATAGTATATTAAATTGCTCATTTATGACCACTTATGCTACGGAGAGGAAGTATTGAGAAGCCTCTAAACATTTAAATGAAAGTTCGGGAATGGGTCGTGCGAATTCATAATTTCGTTTCATAATTTAACTCATAGCCCAACTCAAACACCTACGAAAGTGAGAGAGGCTTTTTTTGCATGTTAAGTATTAATTCATAAAGAGATCTAAAATAAAAACAATATTTTGCATTTATTACAGCAATAATTGCTATACTGGCTTTTGGTGACGACAAATAGTGAGGAAAGCGATCGAATATTTTTCATTTAGTATTTCATTTACTGTGACGATACTGTACATGAGTATTTCGATTACTGTGATTTGGTTGCAAACTTCAAGAAAGTCATATTGTAAGTGAACAAAAACTCCGTGGTTCAGTGAAGAATAATTATTTGGTGCAATCTACGTTTCTCAAAGTAATGTATAAACACTAATTCGGTAATTTAATAAGAAAATTTGTAAATCTAACCATTGAACTATTATACAAGTGTATGTATGTATTATTTTATGTATTATTGTCTGTATTATTGTCCATCGTCCATCCTTGTATGTATTATTGTCCATCGTCTGGGTGTGTGTACGAAAGAAACCTCCCCTAAACTTAATATATAGTAGTGTCCCTGCCGGCCGCACGTTCATTGAATTCGACCTAATATTTCGACTCAAGGTGCTTTATGATCGTTTTATTCGCATCGTATTTACATTGGATATTTTCCAAAGATTATAAAATGACGCGCCATTGGATTTTCACGAACGTAATACTGCAATTCATAAGCACCAAACCTGAGAAGTTTTAAAAACGATATAGAGTAAACGTTCTGTCTCAATGAACTGCATTCACTATTTTTTATCTAAAATTGTAGGAAAAGTAATTTTAATTAAAAAGGTATCTAGACACCTAAAATCCATATGAATTGTAATATCGTTTTGATTGAAAGTTTGAGAACTTTTATTTGTAAAGTTTTATATGCCAAATTGTCTGATACAAACGCTTCCTACATTCTTGGGATGTAAACGTAAGTAAACCAAAGTTGACCTTGATTATAGAACAATTTGATGTATAAAGAATAGTTGCAAAGCTTCAGTTGAATTCTAGATTTTATTTTCTTCTATTTTGGACCAAGTTCAATTTGCTTACAGTTTCCCCCCAGCGAGACCTTCTTTTAGTATCCAATTCACCGAGATATGAGGCCGTGACCGTTTCCCATTTCTGAAAGATGTACAGCTGCATCCGTGGATATACACGTATCCTTTTGAAGCTCTCATGAATGGGTTTCTTTGCGGCAGCTTCGAAACCAAATTGAATTCAATCGTATTTACGAATATATAATGTAGAATATTTGTAAGATAAGACTCATAGGCAATCTCAGTTCTGAGATAACGTTTCTCAAAAACTGTTTTCGTCATTTGAGAGAGAATATTGTAATATTATGGTAAATAATTCCATATTATAATTTGAGTAGTCATTTCTTCTCTTCGCGTTAATGATATTCCTTTTTTCATTAATACTCCATCAAGCCTAAGAAAGTGTGAACGCTATATTTCATACTACCAGCTTCATCAATTAATTTTTTAAAAGTTGATATCTCTTGACAGTCGTATATCATTGAAAAATAAATTGTGTTAAGGCAGGAAAAAATTAAATAACAACAACCAAAATACCTTATTTTTTTATTAAATATATTAAATAGTTTATTCAAGCAGAGAAAGATGCCATTTCCACATTAGTAAGCAAGCCTGTTTGTTCTTGCAAAATACTATCGCCATAAAAATTGTAGCTATACAAGTAAAAGTAATTTTAAATATAAATATTTCCTCTGTCCATCAATTTTTTACAGACAACTGAATAACACTGCACATGTCATAAATTTTTCCATACACATCAAAGTTTTTATTAGAAATTCTTGATTTCAACAGCAACAATAATAAAAAACATTGATATGTATGAAAACAAAGAAAATATTTATATTTAATAGATTAACAGACAAATATCAAATAAATTAAGAATTATTTGTTGTGTGGCGTTTAGTAACATTTTCTAAAATGATTAAGGTGACTAGGAAAAGTGTGTATCGCGCAATCAGCATTAACTTATGTGAATAGATAAATGATCCTTCAAACGTAATAGATCATATCATAGTTCGAGTAATGATATCTGATTTTTATAATCATAAATGTATTAAACTATACACATGTATATTAAGTATAAATTATAAATTAGTTTAATCTAGTCATGCTAGAACAGCACATTCTTACATTATTTGTAACTTTTGCAATTGTGGAAGATTCATAGAGTTCAACGAAAATGAATGTGAATATGAAAGTACGTGTTTTGCAGTATTAGAGAAAAATTAAAATATTGGATCTCTCTTTTAAAGAAATGTTTAATTAAATACCCTTCACATCAAGCAGATATTTACCAAAATCTCACCGAATTTTAAAATCTCTATCATCAACGCAGAAGTTTTGCGTTGTTAATTTTTTATGTGTTTTTGTTGTGTTTGATGTGATTTGATTTTGATGTGGTTGTTAATATTTTTCATATTTTTAATTATTTTTCTTTGTTTATGGTTTTCAATTTTTCATAATGTAGAGAGTTCGCTGCAAATGAGATGTGCCGATTTAGAAGAGTGTTTTCTTTACTGTATTCAAAAACATAATTAAATGACAAACTTAGGAACCGTTTTTAATATTTTTTCAAATACGGACCTACACTGCAAGAAAAAAACACGCAAAAACTACTCATATTTTTAAAAAAAGTGTATAACTTTATTTGAAGATCTTGACGAGTATTTGAAGAACAGATTTCATTAAAGAAAAGTATATATCTTCAGTATTGTAGTTGTATATGACCGAAAAAATTGAATTTTTAGAATTAAAAAAAAAATTGAGGTTGAACGGAAGTGATACCTGCGTAAATTTTAAGCAAACTTTATCTGAGGAAAAGAATCCAAAAGTTTGGAGGTATTGTCGAAAAAAGTTTGAAAATGTTGAGGCTTAATATAAATAAAGCATCCGCAAAAATTAAAACATCCTTTTCAAATTCGCAGTTCGATCGAGGAAGGAGAATATCGTCTGAATCGTTTAGTCTTTGGTATTGATCGCGAAAAGATGGACCGACAAGCGGTCAGACGGACGGACAGACGATCAGACGGACGGACTGGCGGACAGACAGACGGAGGGACAGTCAAATGGAAAGACCAGAAAGACAAACAGACGGGCGGACTGATAGACTGACAGGCATACAGACTATTTGACGGAAACCAATTTTTCGGTATGAAGGATCCACAAAACGTGGATTCTGACTCCACAACGTGTCACATGTAGAAATTTACTAAATATAGGAACATAATGTATCTACTTTTTCAAAAGGCTCCATAGTGCATCTTTCTAAAAGAAAGGAACTTTTGGTTTTTATTTTTATTATTTTATTTTATTGTTTTTATTATATTTATTTTATATATAATATATAAATAATATTAATATTGTAAATAATATAAATATAATACATTTAGAATATAAAATGTTTTAGAATCATCAATATTGAATTCCTGAGTATATGTTGGAAACGTGTTGAATTATCGTTGTATTCCTTAGAGTACGTTTGATAAAGTTTTGAAATTCCATCAACAGTCAATTTCTTTCCACCACGATAGTTCCGCCTTCTTTTTCCTCTCCTCTATAAACTTTCAAGCCACTACCACCTTTCAGAAACTTTACTTCCGCGTGAGTGCGCAACCAGGTACCCGCTGCGAGGTTGGAGTTCACTTCCGGGTGATATCGACCGTCACCCGCCAGGCACCGCGCCGCGGTGGTTCCATTTTAATATTTAACCCGGGCCTCACCGCCCTGCCTTCGCTCTCCTACGCGCTCCTCGCCGCAGCGGCCGCACGCGATGACGCAGGAGACTCGTCTAGCTGATTGTCTCTGCCGCCGCCGCCGCGTCCCGTCGCGACGCGGCCGCCGTTTCTGCCGCCGCCGCCGCCGCCGCCGTGAGCACGCTCGAAGGGCCCGGGGCGCCGTGACGGAAAATCGATCCAGCGACCACATCGGCGCGCACGAGCCCACCGCCCTCCGTCAAGCCGGCGGAGGGCAACCGGCTAAGGTGGGGCGCTGGAGGTGGTGAGGGCGTTCGCGCCATTGGCGACGGTGGTGGGGGGTGAGGGTGGTGGTGGTGGTGGTGACGGTGGTGGGGTCTGCGGTGTCGACGTCCATGGCGGTAGTAGCGAAGGTGGTGGCAGTGATGGTGGCGGTGGTGAGGTCGGTGGCTTTGGCGTCGATAACGACAGTAGCAGCAGCAGCGGTGGAGTCGGCGGTGGCGGCGGCAGCAACGGTGACGGTGGCGGTGGTGACGTAGGTGGCGGCGGTGGTGGCGGCGGTGGCGATACCGGTGGTGGGGTTTAAGGCGACGACGGTCACGGCGGTAGTAGCGGCGGAGGTGGTAGTAGCGGTGGTGGCAGTGATGGTGGCGGTAGTGGTGACAACGGCGGTGGTGAGGTTGGTGGCATTGGCGTCGATAACGACAGTAGCAGCAGCAGCGGTGGAGTCGGCGGTGGTGGCGGCAGCAACGGTGACGGTGGCGGTGGTGACGTAGGTGGCGGCGGTGGTGGCGGTGGTGGCGGTGGTGGCGGTGGTGGTGGCGGCGGTGGCGGTGGCGATACCGGTGGTGGGGTTTAAGGCGACGACGGTCACGGCGGTAGTAGCGGCGGAGGTGGTAGTAGCGGTGGTGGGAGTGATGGTGGCGGTAGTGGTGACAACGGCGGTGGTGAGGTCGGTGGCATTGGCGTCGATGGCGACAGCGGCAGCAGCATTGTCAGTGGAGTCGGCGGTGGCGGCGGCAGCAGCGGTGACGGTGGCGGTGGTGACGTAGGTGGGGGTGGTTGTGACGGTGGCGTCTGTGGCGGCGGTGGTGATGGTGCTGGTGGTGGGGTCTGCGGCGTCGACGGGCATGGCGGTAGTTGCGAAGCGTAGCGTAGCGAAGCTGGTGGTAGTGGCGGTGGTGGCAGCGATGGTGGCGGTGGTGGTGAGGTCGGTGACTTTGGCGTCGATTGCGACAGCGGCAGTGGAGTCGGCGGCGGCGGCAGCAGCAGCGGTGACGGTGGTGACGTAGGTGGGGATAGTGGTGACGGGGGTGGCTGTGGCGGCGGTGGTGGGGTCTGCGTCGTCGACGGCCGTGGCGATAGTAGCATCGGTGGTGGTAGAAGCGAAGGTGGTGGCAATGATGGTGGCGGTGGTGGTGAAAGCGGCAGTAGTGAGGTGGCTTTGGCGTCGATGGCGACAGCGGTAGCAGCATTGGCAGTGGAATCGGCAGTCGCAGCAGCAGCAGCGGTGACGGTGGCATTGGTGACGTAGGTGGGGGTAGTGGTGACGGGGGTGGCTGTGGCGGCGGTGGTGGGGTCTGCGTCGTCGACGGCCGTGGCGATAGTAGCGTCGGTGGTGGTAGAAGCGAAGGTGGTGGCAATGATGGTGGCAGTGGCGGTGAAAGCGGCAGTAGTGAGGTGGTTTTGGCGTCGATGGCGATAGCGGTAGCAGCATTGGCAGTGGAATCGGCAGTCGCAGCAGCAGCAGCGGTGACGGTGGCGGTGGTGACGTAGGTGGGGGTGGTGGTGACGGTGGCGGCGGTGGTGGGGTCTGCGGCGTTGACGGCCATGACGGTAGTAGCGACGGTGGTGGTAGTGCCGGTGGTGGCAGTGATGGTGGCAGTGGTGGGGTCGGTGGCGTTGGCGTCGGTGGCAACGACGGTGGAGGATGTGGCATTGGTGGCGGCGGTCGCGGTGGCGGTGGCGACGGGTGTGGTGGTGGGTGGAGTTGCTGAAGTTGGTGGCGAGAGCGCAGACGGTGGGAGAGGAGGTGGAAGTGAGAAGGGCAGTGCCAGAGACAGCGGTGGCCACGCAATGATGGCATCAATAGTGGTGGCGGCGACAGCAAGGGCTACGAGGTGAATAACAGGGATTGCGACAGCGGTGACTGTGGAGTTAGGGACGGTCAGAGACTACGGCAACAACAGCACGGTGTTGGTCGACACCGTCGGGGAGGCGGTGATGGTGGTGGTGAAGCCGGCGGAGGAAGTGACATTTGAGAAAACGGCCAAAGTAGTCCCGGAGCAGTTGATTCTTTTCCGAAGAAAAAGAGGGGACGATTGGAGGAACTAAAAGAAGGAAAAGAGTTTGCAGGGTGGTTGCGGTGAGGAAGTCTGGGGCGGTATCCAACTACACCGTACAAAGCGTTCGGTTTCGAACCACGGATTTTTACAATGTAATAGCGATGTGGAAAAGAATTATAAAGTGAAATACTTGTATACAAATCTTTAATATTATTGTTAATATTGTTATCATTATTAATATTATTACAGTCGTTATTATTATTATTTATTCACAATAATATTACTGTGCCATATACTGTACAGTACATATTATTTATTCACAATATTATTAGAGTGTATAATAGCATTAACTTGACATTGTAGTGACGTTAAAATCGAATCGTCTCTCTGAAAAGCATTAGACAACAGAATCAGAAAACCAATGGTAAAAAACGCCCGAAGCCTTTCTCACCAAGGCTATAGCATTAATAACAATATATTTTTTAAATAGTAAACAATCGAAGAATTAGAGGTAATATGCAACTATGTAAGTGTCGGATGTGGCTCATGGGTTAGCGAGGTAGCTCTATGTTCATTTTCCAGTCCGGCCAAAAATGAGCGAGTAGCTTTATAATACAAAATCATCTCGGTTTTTATAGCTGCGTGCCGAAAGAAAAAGCTCAGGTAGGCCAAACAGGTTTGGTACCTACTGGGAGTGCGTCATGCTCACCATATATCTCCCAATATTTGAAAAAGTAAAATAATATATAATATGTGATAAAATAATTTGTGAGCAGCAAACTGATTGGTTTAGAATTATAAAGAATTGGCGATCTCACCAGGGAGTAAAACAAGCCTCTCATTATAATTATAATTATCGTCATTACGTTTGAGATACAGTAACCTTTATTAAGGTAGTTGAACAGTTGAGGCAACTCAAGTTATGATATTTTGCGAATGTTTACTAATGAATTTGTGGATGCACGTGTTTCCAAAAATACTTTCTCTGTCTCGGGGGCGTTGGGGTATATATCATGCTTTAGAAGTGTTTATCTTTAGAAAATTCTCGTATCTTCCGAAGAAAGAATTGAGTATGGATCTGACAACCGATTTAAATGATAGGGGAAAAAGAGTCTGCCGAGATAAATAGCGGTATTCTTATCTATGACTCATTCCTCTTATAAATAATAATCAGTGAGTTGTTAATATAAAAATTACGATAAACAACTTACATAAATGCTATGCTGAAATTATAAGACAATACAGCCAACATATCCGGCGAAGTAATAAGTTTAGTTTCGGATAATACGCTGCGCCCGGTATTCCGCAGAATTATTCCTAAACGATGAAAGTTCGGTGGATAACAAAATCAACGCGCAGCATCAAAGTAAGGACCGTTGAGTAGGTTGGGTCTGCGGAGGCCGTTTCGGAGCTAGTCCGTTGAGATGGCCGGGATGGTGATGTAGGTGGCGTAGGCAGCGACGAAGTTGGTGGGGAAGTTTGGCGCTGGGGAGGCGAAAGAGAGAGGCATTAGGGGTTCACGAGTCTGCGTAATTACGGAGTCGAGCTTTGGCTGCGAGGCGTGGTGTTGGCGGTTCCTTAGGCTTTGATGAAATCACTAGGGGGCGGTTAACGGGGGCGGGGGGTGTCCGAAGCAGCAACAAGCGGGGTGGTGAGGGCACAGACACTGTGAAAATGTTGACACGCTCAGAGAACCCGACAGAGGACTGAGTATGCAAAAAAAAAGGAAATGAGGCAGAAAAGCAATCTAAGGTTGCTTGTGGTCTGGCGATATCTGCGTTCGAAGCTACGAGTGTTGCGAAGCACTTATTTCCACAATGTCATACAGTTGTCATAGCAAAGTGCTTGGTTCGATAAAGCCTTCTTTTGGAGCAATATCACATTGAGCGTAATGTTCTGATCTGTCATCTAAGATGTTCCTTCGGATAGTCCCGAGGCCGTATATCTCAAACGGGACGCGGATGTGTAATTATTTTCTTCTACATCTCAAATTAACTATTTCTTTATTCTAGGTTTCGGAAAACACCCCAGAAAGTTAGTTTCCATCGAATTTCCGAATTGGTATATATGATGCAACTGAAAGAGAAAAATAATCAAAGAAGCAGCGAACAAGATCTGCCCTCTTTGTAACAGCTAGATGAAGTCTCAGTGACCTCTTAGAAGTCTTTTTTTCCATTTGAAGATGTTGAAGGTTGTCTGTCAGCTGCTCTGGGGGGGGGGGGGGGGAATAAAAGAATATGAAACGATAGCTGAAGAGTCTTATGTTAAATAAATATCTCTCAAATACGTGTCTAACACACATTAAAATTTCAATGACAAAAAGAACCATATTTATTTAGAAGGAATGGAAACTAAAAATGTAGTTAACGCACAACGACATACAGGTCCCAATGATTTAAACGTTTCGAGACTAAATGAGTTCATTCAATTCATACTTCGTAATGTTTGGACATAAGATGATGAGCCCAAACCCTGCTGCCTGTAAAATATCCGACTCTCGTTATCTTCCAGCGCCACAACGCGTTTTCTTCCACGCAGTTGACAAAGCGGCAGCTATACCTCCGGAAGAGAATTTAGAGCTGACTCAGTGTTTCGGCGGTGCAGTTCCCAGTCGGCGGAGAAGTCGGGGTTGACAGAGGCTTTGTGGCCAATGGGGGTAATAACGCAAACTGAGGCACTGAGTGCAGTTCGCCGACTTTCGTGCGCGGAGTTGGAAAATACAGAATCCCTTTGGGTGGGACTGTGGACGTAGGCTTACGATAGGCTTTTTATATTTCAGGATGAAACCAATAAGCAATTGAATCCGCACGGCGTAGATGATAATGGTTCTGTGAAGATGAGCAGATGACAGACTTCTGTAATACACATTTTTGAATTTGCTGCATGAAGGTTATGACCAAAATATTAGTTTAGAGGGATTGAAGAATTTAGATTTTAAGAGATAATTTTTTACTCTAACTCAGTAAAATGCTATGCGTTATATACGTTATTATTTTACGTAAGAACATCTTGACGTTTTCAATTTTTTTCAATTTTTAATTTTAAGTGCAAAAAATATCTTTAGGGCTATATATCCTCTATAGACATAGGTCTATTAGAGGAAATCATTATGAGGATATTTATTATTGAGTAGTTTTATTCAATTATGTTTCCTCTTCAATTATAGAATCACTTAGTAAACTACATTATCATTTTTTATACCATTTTTTACTAAATGTCTAACAAAATAACAAAACCTGGAATATCACTTGCAGTCTTATCTTATTTTCTTTTCAACGTTTTTTGTCATAGTGTTTATTTTTGGTCTTTTAACTTTACCTTCCGTGTTTTCTTTATTTGTTGTTTTTTTCTCACTCATATGCGCGTTCAGGCATCTTATTCTTTTTCTTCCACGTCATGAGATTAAGAATAAATCTTTTCAAGAGAAGTTTGCAAATAAAGGTTATGAAAAAATGCTAGATAAGTACAGAAAGACACTGTTAAATCTGATTTTTTCTTCTCAGATATAGGGTTTTGTGTATTGAAGAAAAAAGTTTCCCTTTTCTTTTAAAATTGACACCCTGGAAAGGCTGGCGTGGATGAAGTGGAATTAAAAAAAAATAAAACAAAATCAAAAAAAAAATCGGTTTCATCCTGCAAATATCAGAAGGTAAATTAACTTTTATATAAGAGAAAGTCATTCGATGATATTCACGTATAAGGAAACACAGAAAATATTAACCAAAACATTTAAATATCAAGAAAAGGGTGGTTGACCATGTACAAGGAATTGCCAAGTGAGGGAAAACCTAGCTGGCATATGAGTAGAGACATAAGAGCAACAACTTCTTGCCCTGCTTATATATAGTTTACATTCAAATTTAGTAACTTTAATAACAATCGTTTATATGGTTGACGGTTTCACGGTTATTCAGTGTTACGAGCTTTCAAAGCAGAAAAGGGAACTGTAAAACACAACTTTGAAAGAATGTGAACGAAAATACTTTCAAATGTGGAGGTACGAGGAGCGGCACTAGATCAGAATGAGGGAACTGGTGAGCTTTTGTTGGTGCGAAGACTCATTTGCACACCTCTAATAGGTACCATCACGTAATTCACGCAGACGAAGGGGGAAAAGTGCTGTGCCAGGGCGCCCTTCTTGAAAGCGGCTTTGAAAAATCGAAGGGGAACGACCCAGAGTGGGCGTAACGAGGTGGGAGAAAGGAAAACAGCGCGAAATGTTGAAAGTTTCAGGGAAAGAAAGACCCTGAATTCACTTCACGAAGAATACTCGAAGAAAGAATCGACGGACAGCCTTCAATCACTGGGATCAAGGAAGCCACTCCCGTGACACACCGAAAAGACTCTTTTCAGACTGTCGTCATGACAGTTATTCTTTTGAATGTAGAAGGTAGAGACCCCTGAAAAGAATTGACAAATTCACGTGCGTCTGTTTACTGGAAAATGTTTTTCAGATATTTTTATATTAACTTTTCAGAAATAACTCAATCCTTAAAAGTAAATAGAGGATCAACAGTAGACATTATTAAGCAAAAAATGTGATGTACGAGTGTAAACTCCACAATAAAGATTCATCGATTTTGATTTGTTTGCATTAGACTAGTCATATTTTTTATGATTATGTCAATGTAGTACTCATAACTTATAATATGAAAATTAAACTACTTTCTCAATGTGCACAACTAATTCAAAAGAGTATAAAAAACTGACTGCTTTCCAAATTTTAGTATTCCAATATATTACGTAATATTGATTTCATGTCCATGAAATTATCCACTACTATAAAGTTTCAACATCTGTTAACCAATGATTCAGACCCTCAAATATTTTTAAATTCTAAAAACATGAATCTGATTACTCATGTTAAGAAATTTTGTCCCAACGAAATGGATGTTGAAGGAGAAAGCAAAATATGAAACATTTTCTACAATTTTCTGGACATACTTTAAATAATAGTACCTGTAAATTATATCAACTGCTCTAAACATTTGCATCACACATTTTCATGTTTTAGTTTTCTTGTGTACACATTGAAAATAATTTTCATGGATAACCTTAAAGATGTTTATAAATTCACAAAACATAAGAAAAGAAGGGCGGGTTAAGAAGGAGAGGAGAAGATAATATAATAATTGAAGGAAAATGAGATGATCTGTTCCGTCTAATTAACTCACTGTTCCCTTTGAGCGCTCGCAGATTTGCGCTTGTTGACTGAAACGGGGGGGGGGGGGGAGGAGCTCGCAGATTTGCGATAGCGCCTTGGGGGCTCGCACTACTGTTGCGGAGTGTACCTAGCTCAAATAGCCGCGGGGGAAAGCACAGCCCTGAGCCCGTCCTCTTAGGAGGGCTCCGAGAAATCGAAGGGCGACGTCCCAGGGACGACGTAACGAGGTGGGCCGAAAGAAAAACAGCGTCAAAGGGCGGCGCCCTCAGGGAAGGAGGGCAAAGCGGAGGGTCTCACAGCGACGGCACAATGAGCTCAGGAAAAGGGATACGGCGGCGGAGGCGGCGGCGGTAGCGACGGTGCTGCCCGGAGTACACCCCGCGGCCCGGAGAGGTACTGACCGAAGGAGACGGGGTAATGGATCACCTCTCTTTCATGGGAGGATCCCTCGGTTTCGAATACCGTATTGGTTTGTGCTAGTCTGATGAGATTTTTGTAAGGTCTTCTACCGGCCGACTGCGAGTACATGCCGTTAATGAAGATGCCTTTCCACTCTATGGAGGAAAATGGGTGTATTCAATCCCACCTGACCAAGTCCTCACTTAATCATCGGAATCTCTTAAAATTCATTCCCACAAAAAGGGCTTCATATATATATATATATATATATATATATATATATATATATATATATATATATATACCCGTAAACGAATATTTCTGGATTGATATATAATGACAGAAATATTCGTTTACGGGTATTTTTATCTGAAGTTAGCATTTTCACCTTTTGAGGTTTTAAACGGCAGAAAATAGACCACACGTATTAATAAAATTCATGGCTATATTTCAAATAGTACTGTCGCAGTACATTTTTTCTCTAATCATGGAGACAATTGAACAAGTTTTGAATATGCAATGTAGTAAAGGTGGGTATGTATGTGTAAGTGCTCTTTAAGATATTTAAATATTTTTGTTTTTAATTATAACATGATACCTTTAAGCATTATATCAAAACGTTAAATAATGTGAATAACAGATGAAGAACAGGTATATTACATTTTAAAGTAAAGTCAAAATAGTATTATATGTTAGTCTTTATTGCATTTCAGTATATTCTACTTTAGTCTTTATTAATTATGAATCGTATTGTGATTGTAATTGAATTAATTCACAGTATGTAGATACACTTTTAAAAAGTGAACAAACTTTGCTTAACTAATTCTCAATTTCATTGAAAGCTTCAGGGGGAGTTATCACCCTTCACTATCTCACGAACAGCAGAAATTCGAAGAAATTTCATTTGAAAACTCAATATTTATCTTTAGGAAGTGATTAAGATAAAAGCTTATTATTTTGAGGCATATCTGACTGATTGTCTTTTTGAGCGGATGAGTATTTTATTACTTCTATTCATGGCAAGAATGATTTACGCAATTGACTCTACCCATGTACAAATTAACCTTCATGACAGGCTCAAAGAACATTAAAATGCTTACATCTTACTTACTCAGGAGAGTATTTACATGTTACATTATTTAATCAAATAGAATAATATAGTTCACTCAATAGGCGTAGCAGCAAAAAAAACGTATAGAAATCTCCACAGCAGTAAAAAGCTAACGAATAAAAAATGTTTTTCATAAAATACCACAGACGCTGTTCAAGAACAACAAAAGGAAATACTTTAGTATAACATTATAAGATCTTTTAACATAAATAGCCTTCACGAAAAGTTCAATAATAGCATAGTTTATGAATAGTACAAC